>JAKSZP010014779.1:0-101649 GCA_022478985.1 Massospora cicadina
CCTCCTTACATGGACACCAAACAGGTCTAACAGGAAGGGTCACGGTAGCCAACTCAATGATTCTATCAATCATATGGTTCACGGCCCATGCAATCGCTTTCTCACCATCTTTCTTCAACACAGTCCACGCCCTATTATAAGGATGGCTATGGTCCAACCACAACCCCCCTGTATGCCTTGAAACCCTATTTGGCTCTAGAAGAAATGGAGGTATGAGGCTTACTAATTACCTAGAGCAAGCAACCCATATACTGGGATCCTGGATAGCTCAGGTGACTAGTCCAGAGCTTCCAGATACACACTGGGCCAGAACAGCAAGTTATAACTTCACACGTGCACTACAATTAAGAAACCTAGATCACCCAAACACATTAATCAAGTATCTGGAATCCCATCCCACAGCTGCAGGATCACATGGCACTCCTGCACACTACAAACGAATACTCCTAGCCATGAGAAGAGCGACATGGCGGATTCATATAAATGATCAAACCAGTCACTGAGGACGCCCAAGGCTAACTCACAGACAGGAGATCAATGATCAAATAGTCACAGACAATATAATAAGCAAAAGCCCAAATACCATAGCCAGGATAGATTACCTGGATCATATGGACATACCCTACAACCTGGAGACCCAAAGAAGAGTATGGAGATACACACATCACCCTCTAATCCAACCCAGGATAATAGCACATGTATGGAGGTGTATGAGGAGAGTATACTGAACAGCTGAATGGTCAAATGCCACTCATACCTCATGTACAATATGTGGACAGTATGGAAGCCTAGCCCACCATTTAGAACAATGCCCAACATCAGTGGCTGTATGGAAAGAGGCCATGCGCCTTTTCCGCCAAGAAAACGGACATCCATTCAGCCTAGCAAGGAACATGTTCGCTATAAACATAGACTCTCCTATCCACCCATCTCTCAGGGCGCTAATAGTAGCAATAGCACTATGGGCAATACATACAATGGTACTGGAATCATTCACGGGAGCAGCGCCAACAATCCAAGAAGCCATTTATCGCTTCCACAGCCATATATTGGAACATTTCCAAGCATGGCTGTTTGGACATATGACCCCCCATAACAGAAGGACAATCAACACATGGTTCCCCATATAGTTCCTAAAAGTTGATCCTTTCCTTCACACATGCTGCATACAAGAATAAGCCAGCATAACCCCCCTCCCTACCGTCCTAATCTTGGTGATCCTGGAGACAACAGAGGGGCTTTGAACCCTATGGGGTGTCTTTAATTGTCAAATTTCATTAGTTTTCTCACTATATTGGAAGTGCTTATCCCCTGGTCGACCTTCCCAAATAAATATAAGTATTCTTGGGGATGATGGGATACTACCAACACTTCATCTCGAACTTTAGTTGTATTCTGGCCGTTATTTGAGCTGTTAAAGAAGAATGCTGTGTTCAAATGGACTGAACGCCTTCAGTGCTCCTTTGACACCCTTTGGACGGCATTGGTCAGTGCACTGGTGCTACACTATCCAAAATTTGATAAAGAATTCATTTTCAAGATGGATGCATCCCTTTCCGTCATTAGGTGATCCTATACCAAAAAGACGCGGAGGAGAAGGGCACTATGGTGTATAGCAGTCATAGCCTAAACAGCCATGAACGCAATTATACTGTGACTAATCAGGAGTGCTTAGGGGCGATCTACACATATAAGCAATTTATAGTGTATTTTCATGGGGTTAAGTTTAAAGTTGTAATGGATCATGCTTTGTTATACTGACTGCAGAAAATCAAGGATCCTGAAAGGCTTCTAGCCTGATGGGCCCTCAAACTGCAGGCTTATGACTTTGAGATTCTCCACCAACCTGGTGCAAAAATTCAGAACGTTGATTGCTTGTTAAGGCTACCAACAATTGCTGTTACGGTGGATCTGAGCAACATAATATACAATAAGATGCTCAGTGGAAAGTATGACGATAAACCGCATAAATCATAAAAGTATTAAACAAGATGCGAGCTAATACTTTTTTAGTGGAACGGGAAGTTGTACAAACGGATTGGGGGCTCTATGGTAAACTTCCCACGACCCTTGGCATGGCTTAGCATTATTATGAGCGCACATAAGGCAGTTGGACATGGTGTTGAGCGCAAGATGTTGGAATTGTTGCGCTGTCAGTATTATTGGGAAAGCATGAACTTTGACATGCTTGAAACCATTTCCTGCTGCCATCAGTGCCAAGTGGAAATGCCGTTCTGTCAGAAGACTTCTTACTGGTTAGTGAAACACATTTTGCTTGGCATATGGTTTCCCTGGATGTCGTTGGTCCTCTGCCAACAAGAGCTAACCAGTCCAAATATATTCTTGTAGAAATTGACCACTTGACCAGGTGGGTAGAAGCATGTGCAACATGGGATATGGGGGTGGTAACAGTATCCAAATATATAATGGAATGTATTATTCAGCGACATGGCTAATCTCAGTTCATTCTTATCAATAATGGTACCAACTTCACCTTGCACATCCTTCTCAAGCTAAAAAGCTGATGGGCATCCATGGGGTTCTGATGACCCCATACCACTCTGAGTCTAATGGGATGGTTGAGCGACTTAATGAGACCTTGGTGAGCATACTATTGAAACTGTTAACAGATTGAAATTCCAAATGAAGTTCCCTCCTTTCCACTGCCATATTCACATACAACATTAGATACCATTCAGCCATGGGGAAGAGTCCCTTTCAACTACTACATGGATGACACCTTGCCCTTCCACACTGCTTTATGCTTGTGTAGAAGATACTGGAAGAATAGATCCCTGACCTTATTTACTAACCTAGCGGACACATTGATCAAGTTGCAAACTGAAGCGTACTCCTTCAGTTTGGCCAAGAAGATAATGAATCATGCTGCCAATCAGGTACGGCGTAGCAGCCTAGCTCAGTTCAAAGGTGGGGACATGTTTTAATTCCATGACCTACATGGGTTTGGATGGAAGCACAAATTGGCCAGCATCTGGATTGGTCTATTTGAAGTTATCAAGAAAACAGGTGTTAATGCCTATTTTATCAAGGACCACATGAGCAGTCAGAGTATCAGCCAGATGCATGCAAAGTTCCTCCAGCTGTATAAACAATAAGAGACTTATTGTCCAGTCAAGGAGGATAATGTTGAGATTTTGATATGACTGAACAATAAGCCCAAAATAGCTATGGTAGATTGGCTATAATCCGCCGACCATGATTTATAATTACGATTATTTGAGCGCCTTGAGATGAGGCGATATTGGGTCAGAAAGGGTAGTTATTGGATCACCTCCAAATAAGGCAATAAGGCGATGTCAACATAGAATGAAAATTGAATAGATTGCCTCAAACTAAGGTGATATGGAAGTTGAGAATACCATACTCTGCTGAAGCTAATGAGAATATGGTGGAACTGAATAGTCTAAGCCAAGAGAGCGGTATTATCCAAAGTTGCTGATATATAAGTGAGATGGGGCGATTGAAGGAAGAGGATTGTTAGTAGAAATGAGTGAGCGGAACAGCAAGTAACTGCTGAAAATTTCAAAATAAATAAAGTGTCATTGGGGCAATTGCTCCATATTTTATTATATTTTTAAGTGTGTTCTGAGGACCAGAGATCTCCATATTATCCATCCAATTGCTCAGTGGGTTTGACCCTGTGCAAAATCCCCTGGCATATCTCTTTTTTTTAGTACTAGATGGTCCCAACCCATCCCCTGGCATATCTCAATAATTTTTTATATACAAACAAGAATGCCATCCGGTCCAAGTGGAGGGGGCGCTCCCCTGGACTTACAGTTCATAAGAGAGTACTGAAGAGGCTATAATAATTTTAGAGGCCTCAAAATCGGCTTTAATATCCTCAAAACTCTGTGAAGTTCATTGCATCAACCAAGCTGCCATCCATATATAATCCCAGCAGAAGTTAACTAAATTTTAACTTCATATTACAATATATAAATCTACCTAATAAAATTCCCCAAATTTTAAATTAAATTCACAAATCTTATAAAATCTTCATTTTGAAATCTTCAAATTTGGCAATATGGGCGTCGTGAGGATCACCTAAGAGCTCAAAAAGTGTATTGCTTATTTGCTGCTGCTCCTTAGGTATGAAACCTGTCTGTGTCTATCCAGTTTAGGACTCTCTTTGTTAGTGCTGTTACTTTTTAGACGCCAGTGTAGCCAACAGATCTGCAATTTCACATATGGTGCTATCTCTTGTTTTGAGGCTCAGATTATAGCCCTATACATAACCAATGTCAAGCAACTATTAGAAGTTGTTGACCTTCACAAGGCTCTTTGTTTCTCAAGTGTTTTCTTCCGTGGGGTGTCCCAAGAGATTATCAGTGACCGTGAACCCCAGTTCACTTCCATGTTATTGGAGGGTTGTGCATAACGCTTCAAATTCGTCCATGCCACTTTAATGCCTACCACCCCAGTTAGATGGGCAGACAAAGCGAGTGAACCAGTGCCTTTAGCAGTTTATGCTGCTTTATACCGCAGCCAACCATTCTGACTGGGCTTTTTATCTTCCTCTGGCCCATTCAGCTATAACAACGCCCATCCTGCTTCCATTGGGTGCTCCACTTTTTCGCCAACTATGGTTTAACCTTTAACTTCAGATAGAACCCATTGGTGGGTCCAGTGTGGAAGATGTCGCAGACTTTGGTAAGTCCATCAAAAAGTCCATGAAGGGGTTAACATCAATCTGGAGGCTGAAGGTGTAAAAGGAGAACGCAGATAGTAAGAGACAGGTGGGGCCAGCTTACATGGAAAGATATCTCGTGATTTTGGATACTAGAAATATCCCAATCAAGCAGCCATTCAGGAAATTGGGCCCAAAGAGGATAGGACTCTACTGCATTGTAAGAAAGGTGAGTCACGCCTTCTACCAGTTGAATCTCCCCTCATCTTTTTGGATCTTTGCGGTGTTTCATGAGAGAAAGTTATCCTTGTTTGAGGGTCTCCGTCTGATCACAGAGTATACATAGTGGAAGGTACCAAAGAGTGGGAATTAGAGGAGGTGGTAGCCTCCAGTCTTGTGAAGAGAAGACTGGAGTATTTGATGTCGTGGAAAGGGTTTGATGTAGCTGAGAACAGCTGGGTTACAGAATGGGATTACATACATTCCCAGGACCTTATTGATGTATTCCACAAGCGTTTCCTAGATGCAGCTGGGCCCAAGGACAAACCAATGGTCGCCGCCATGAAGATGGCCCCTGCCCAAAATACATTTTTCCTGGCAGAAGACCCTGGCGGGGAAGTGGAGCCTCAAAAAATGAGAGGGGAATTACATGGGCAGATGACATGATAGTTGGTACAGCTTAAAAAACAAAGCAGAGCGTGCAGAAGACAAGAGGAGCAAGTTAGTAAACTTTCCTGACCTGAAGCACACCCTGCACCAATTATGGATGAGGGCGAAATATGCTAAAGTTGGTTCAAGGGGTACATATTATGGACACGTGGGAATTATGGCCTTAGCCCTTCAGCGCACAAGTTATATTTTGAATAAGGATAGGATGTTAAGTTTAGTGAGAAAACGGGGTTTTGAAACCCTTTTGGTTTACCATATTGCCAAATTTGGCAAAATACATTTTCAATCAATCACCCAAGTTTGTGCATACTCAATCTACATTATCACAAAGGATGGCAGTTTACAGTGATTAGTTGGATTAGGCGCATTGCACCAACTTATGGAAAATGACCCCCAATTCCTTATAAGTATTGCTTTGTGACCAACCTTCTTTGTTGGTCAACTGGGTTATTAAAAGAGCTCCGTTAAATTTATTTTGTTAATGTGCACCTATTTAGTCCTGTTTGCCAACCTCCATGAGGTCCAAAAATAATAAAATATGTAACATCCTTTGCTTGAGCCTCTATGCACTGTTCTTTAAAGTGTTATGTCTACCCTCTTCTCAGTGGGGTGTCCCCCGGTAGTGGGTTGGGCCCTCTCCCACCACCTCTGATGGAACTGGAGCGTTACAGACATGCTCCTAACACCTGCGGTGAATCCTGGCCCCTCCATTGTACCCAATGAATCCCTTGTTTCTAAATATCCTGGCCTCTCAGGGGCAGTTATTTGGTTTCTTGTTGGGTTGATGGTTATGGCGGTCATCAGTCATCTTTCTTTGTTTGCTTCCCTACTGACTACTTATCAAGTCGCTCAGACAGTAATACCCTTGGAATTCTGGTTTGTTTTCTGGGTTCTCACGCACCCTGACTGGCAGGCCAGTCTCAATTTTATCTGACGGTTCCATGACATAATTGATCAACCCATAGTGCTCACCAAATTTGCCCTTCTTTTTGTGTTGGATATAGTAGTGGTTTCCATTTACCAGATGTGCTTTCATCAGTGCTTTGCCTCATGCTGTTCATCTGGTGAGCTGTTGCATTTATGAGTTGCTCCCAGATGGAGTTGGGGGTGCTTCTCACCAGCCACGATGTCCCAGATATTCCTGCCTTAGTTCCAGCCCACCCTCAGAAGGTGGGCTCATCAGCTTCATCCATCGAGATTGCCACCAGGTGCTCAACGCCCTCACAGAGCTGCAAGTGCGATTCTCAAATTTCCCTGCAAGTTCCACTACCATGATAGATGCCCAATGGAGTATGGCCTTGTTGGACGCAGTTAAGGATGATGCTCACTGTTGGGTGTGGGGTATCCTGAGTTCAGCTACCCAGGCTAAAGTTTCAACTCCCCTGATTGCACTGGTATCCTTGGTGTTGCAGGCACTGGTGGATCAATCAGCTCGATTGCTTCAATTATTTTCTCTGGGTTCAGAAGTGTTCAACCTGGATTAATTAGTAGAAGATTTCAGTGAGAAAGCCCATGCGCTCAGCCTCCTTCTGGACGTCGTCATGGCAGTATTCCACGCTGCTTTAGATTTAGCAATCGCTAACTATACTGTTTGGGCCAGTCCAGTGGAGATGTTGGACCAAATGTGCATGAAGGCGACATTTATGGGTGTCACACTCCGCCAGGTGTTCCCTGGGGTAGGGCTTTTCTATCTCCGTTGACGTATCCTGTGGGGCCTCCCTGAATCCCAGTCCTACCCACACTCCTGGAATTCAAATAATGGGTTTTGATAAAGCTGCAATGCTTCCTGACCCCAATTATGAATCTACGCCTGCTTTGGCTCCTGTAGGCGAGGCGCCTCCTGAAATTGTGCATATGCTCATCAATCCATTGGTTCCCCAGTTGACAGACGCCCAGCTTGAGAAAAACGCAAAGCAGTAACCTGGTCTGGGTTCAAAATTCCCTGACCAAACCAGTTTTCCGCCCGACTCAATGATTATTACCACCCAGCTGGTAGAATCGCTTGCCTTTGCCACTTAACAAGATTTTCCTTTTTTTGTTACCATTGAAATTCAAGATGGCTGCGCGCTGATTGTTATTTAATGCCTTGGTTGACATAGGAGTGACTGGAAACTTCATGAGTTTGAAGCTGGCACAACAGCTTGAGTTGGACTGGGATGTGGGGGCGTTGGTGCAGGGCATATCGTCTGCTCCAATGTCATCCTTTAATGTGTAATGGTCGGTGGCCTTCTCAGTGCATCAGTTCAGTTTCTGTGATCAATTTGTGGTGGTGCTCAAACTGCTATTCCCAGTTATTCTGGGGATGGGATGGTGGCGTCTTCTGCAGGCGAAGGTTCTTTAGACTTTAACATGATGTCTTTCATAGATACCTAAGATGGGAGGCTAGTTTCCCCCACCAACACTCTTACTATGGCATGGGGCCTTAGCTCCATCATGACGCTCACTTCTGTCATGTTTACATGACCTTATAGAGGGGGCCAGCAGCAGGGACAAGGATGGGTGGCAGGAGGTCCAGAAGGTGAAACTTCAGGCCCTTTCTTATCTCAAGCACACCTTGTATCAACGCAGGGTACAAGCGAGGTACACCCATGTTGATACCAAGGATGTGCCTAAAGCCTGGCCCCCTGTTTTGGCTCTAGGGTTAGAATGACTGAATTTCTAGTCAAATGAGGATGGGAAAATTTGGTTAATTGGGGAACGGGGGTCCATAACCTGTTCCATTTACAAAATTACGAGCTCAGGTTGTATTCAACTTCATTCAATTACTAGAGTAAAATCAATATCAAGGTATGTGACCCTTTCAGATGGAAGTGTGCGACTATTGGTGCACCAAGGTTTGGGACCACTTCCTCTGATCCAAAATTTCCCAAATCTGGCTTAATTATCTTTGCTCAAGACCAATGTTTCTTGTTGGTTTTCTACACAATAAACCCTACAGTTATTTTACGTTTTTACATATCTTGACTTGGGCACACCTGTGCGCGGACCTCTTTGCAGAGGTTTTGTGACGTATGAGTTGATTTATTTTAAATAAAATAGCAAAGCTTCAGGTACACCATTAGTCCTATCAGGTTCCTTCCAAACTCGGTCACCAGTGCACCCTACTACTGTAACAAACTTGGTTAGTGACAGCCCTTTGGGGGACGGCCAAGTTTTGCAGATGATTCGACTCATTAGTACTCTTACCATGTTCAACACCCTCGCCCTAAGTTTCATTAGCTCCAGCACTCTATGCTGGGCTATTTCCATAAAGCTTTGACTACTAGTTCCCTTGGGTTGGCTCTGTGCACCAAGCACCACCACGCTGGGTTTTGGAGAGTTATAGACACTCTCTTGACATTAGACAGCCAAACATTTATTTTATGTACAAAAAAATCTTTCTGTGTGGGACTTTCGTGAAGTGCAAATGGTGTGCGCCAGCTGGTGGCCACAGCTGCGGTAGGGCTTACCACTGTTTTGCATTTTTCTGAGGGTTGGAGCAGTCCAGCGTTATTCTCACTACCTCCAACTTTAAGATACTCACCATTCATGCCCATACCTGGTGGATACTATCGCTTCAAAATCTAAGAGTCATGAACCCCAACTTTCCGCTGAATTTAATAAAATGAACACAAGAAAATCGTTTTTCCTTTAGCACCACGTTTGGAAATTAAAGGCGGGATCATCAACAAAAGGCCTGGGGGTGTTGGCTTTGAAACGTCATACAACCCGCTATGGAAAGGGGTATAGGGTTGTTTGTGGCCCAAAACGTGTTTTATAACGATGACTCACATATACTAAGCCAAGTCTCTTCTGTTATGGCTTTGATGAAGGCCCCTTTCAGTATATAAAATTAGCCTTAAAAATCCCCTCTTGTCCCATACCATGATCCGCAGAACTCAGGAGATGGAAAAAACTACTTTTAAGACAAGAATGTTTATGCAATTTCAGAAGATATGGTGGGATATGTGGCCTCAGCAGTAAGAGTGGCCAACTATCCCTCTCCATTTTTTGATGCAAAAACTTACCCTGGGGGTGTGTACATCCCTGAAGCAGAGTTTGGTGGTGAAGTGTTGGCGTTTTTGCTATTGATAAGATCATTCAGGTTATTTTCTACTGACTGCTACACTTTCATTCCCTTTAAGGAAATTCAGCACTACTATCTTGGTGGATACTGGAGCCTCTGAGAATTTTATGGACCAAAACCTAACCGACTACCTTGAGCTGAGTTACTTGCTAGGTGGTATGGTTAGATGAGGGGCTTTCCAAAGTATTCACACGCTGAAAATCCTGGGTTTAGTGGACTATCAAGTTGACACATATCATTTGTCTGACCACTTCCAAGCTTTAAAAACCTCTTGTACCCCATCATTTTGGGTGTAGAGTGGTGGCGAAAGTTTAATGTCAGGACTAAATTAAAAGAAAATACCTTATCCATAACTTTAGAATGGTCATAAGTTGGTTGTTCCTTTGGCTGAAGCCAACTTTCAGGGCAATTTGCCCCACTGGCCCAATATTCACACTCTCAGACTTGCCCCATTGCTGAAGCCCTCTATGAAGGTTCCCCTACCTTCCTGTTTAGAGGGGTTGGAATCTTCGTTTGATGCGGCTTCAGCTAATGCATTACACATAAATTCAAAGTTTGTTTGTGAGTTTGAGCTCACTGTGGATCTTATATGTATATCTTCTCTAATTTACCTATTAACTGTATGGGAGGAAGCGGCTTTAGATGTGTGAGTTCAGGAGCAGTTAGCAGTTAGCAACTCTCTTTCTGCTCAGCGTAACTTTCTGAGCCAAATTACACGAATTTAAAAACAAATCTTATTTGCCCATAGTAGTTTTGATCAATGTCTTTGGATACTCCTCTGGCTGCTCCAGCGTGGGGCAGCGGCAAAACTCCCCCGCTATTTTCTGTCTGGCAGGAAAACGCGCTAGGACTGGTACACCCAGTCATTCCAAACCCATGTGCCAATTTTTTCCACCCAAGGACCTGGACGCCCACCTTGCTCATACCTAAGCGGTACCACGCTGCCCCCTAGTGCTCCCCTGGAGCAACATGTGCTATGGCCTAAGGGTCAAATATGGGAAACTATTCCCATACCACAACCAAGCCATTATCAAAATGGCACAGATGGTGATGATACCACCAGTTTTATTAATTTCTGCCCCTACAAGGGGTATTTTGACCTTGGCTTCACCTGTGAAGCTGATGCTGCCTCTGCAGCAACTGTGCCCCTGGTATTCCAGGGCACCCCTCTCCCCACAACTCAGACTCAGCTCCCAGCGGACACCAATTTGGTGGTCCAGTTTGCTGGCCTGCCCACCCACCTCCCCCTGAAGTGCTCCACCAGGAGCTGATGGACGGTTTGGCAGCCTATGGCTTAACCCCATGCTACAATTTGTGGTCCCAAATGCGGCCAAACAACTTTCTGGGCCTCAGGCATATGCCACAATAAGCCCTGAATTTAGTAAAATTGCGGTGGTAATTCTGACACGCACTGTTATTCCCTCAGCGCCTGACCATCCGTTTTGGGCCCACGTCAAGGGCAGGCGGACAATCTGTCCATCATGTTTTGAGTTAGACCACTCGAAACACAGATGCCCCTACTTTACCATGACAGATGGATTGGATGACTCATCCGCCAACCTCCAATCCAATGCCCACCCTGTACAATTTCAGGTATGGGGCACAATCCTACCTCCTCCACCCCCAAATCCTGATGCAGCAGCCGCACCGCTGCAGCCACCAATCAGCCTCCTCTATACCTCAATGCCATAAGTAATTCCTCCAATCAAACATTGGATTGGATCCCAGTTTGATCCCATGCATCCACATATGAATCAAACAAACCTCAACCATAAGCTGATTCCTCAATCTAATTCAACCAAAACCCATGGGATTATTGTATGAAATTAACGAATCAGGTAATGTTGCTTAAGAACCATTGCTGCAAGTCAAGTGACTCTGTAACGCAGAATGTGATGCAAAATTCCCACCTCAGAAATATGTACCACAACCTAACGCCAAACCATTCTACAGAGACCACCAGCTTGCAGTAGAAGCAGCCACCACACCAGATTGCTGTCCGCTCCGCAAAGCTGCCACCAAATCTGTGGCTGCGCTTGCAGGAGGAATTCCACCTCCCGTTATCCTCAAAGATTTTACTGCACAAAGTAAGATAAACATGAAAATTTTACACAAAAATGTCACTGAAGCCATCCAGAACGTGTAACAGTAGCACGGAATCCAAAAGCAAAAATAACCTGAACCAATATTGCCACATTCGTTAAACTCTCAGACGCCCGCCTCAAAGCTGAAGATGCTTTGGCCAAATACATCGTTGGCATTATGATGGCTGGCAACTATTTGGAAGTTCCAGTCATCAAGGATATTGAATCCCATGCCGCTGATGCCCACACACCTTTTTATCTGCCTTAACACGCACCCTACTCTGGGATGAGATGGATGCAGCTGAAGAAGAGCCCCCCAATCCCCCCTCCACGTCCACCATGGAGGGATAGCATTATTTGCTACCCACCTGGTTGGATATTTGTTAGGTAAGATTCAATCAATTTGTCCATCTTGGGCGTTTTGTTTGAATTGTTAATTTTTATTATGATTTTAGTTTTTAGTTCAGTAATGTCCATCCCTTGGTCAGCTTACCTCAGTTAAATAAAAGAGTTCAGGAGAAGTTAGCCATAGGTGCTATTTTTCAGTGAACCTCCACTGTGTTCCCCACTTCTCTTTGTTGATAAGGCTGATGTTACCTTATTTCTATGTGTAGACTATGGGTATCTTAACATCACCGTACCAGACTTACATCCCATCCCCCTGGACTCACAGATTGCACACTATGTGGAGAAGGCGCAAGTCTTCTCCAAGATGGATTGTTTAAACGCGTTCAATAAGATCCATATTAAGAAGGGCCAGGAGTGGTTGACCACATTACATACCCAAAAAGGAATCTTCCAATTTCGGGTTATGCCCTTTGGGCTTAAAAATGCCCCTGCTATCTTTCAACGTCGTATTGATGCAGCTTTGGATGACCTGCTGGGGTATGAGCGGTAGCTTATATGGATGATATATTGGTATTATCCCTTGACAATGAGTCCCATACAGTACACCTTAGCAGGTGGTGGAGCGTTTAAGGGCTGCCAACCTTATGCTGAAAATCAGTAAGTGTGAGTTCTTTAAGTACCAGGTCACCTTTCTGGGCAACGTCGTGTTTGACTAAGGGCACATGATAATTCCAGACAAGGAGAAAAAAATTCGTGAGTGGCCCACTCCAACTTCAGTTAGGGACTTGAGAAGCTCTTTGGGGATGTGTACGTTCCTTAAGAAGTTCACACCAAACCTTTCTGAAGTTTCAGCGCCCTTGTATAAGGCGAGTGGGGCAAAGGTACTCCAGTGGTCCAAAACTTTTCAGGATGCCTTACAAGCGATAAATTTTACTCTGCTGTCCACGTCCACCTTTTCTGTTGACCCCAATAAAGTGTTTATTGTTTCTTCAGATGCCTCCAACTTCACCATAGATGCAGCCCTATTACAAGTAGGTGTAGATAGAATAGATTATCTGATGGGATATTTTTATAGAAAGATGTCTTTAACAGAGTTAAAATATGCCATGTACAATAAAAAGTTATTAGCAGTGGTTGAGGCGCTGACTTATTGGTGTCATCACTTGCACAGCTCATCCTAATCTTTCCGCATATTTACATATCACCATGCCTTACTGTACTACTGCGCACCTCATTTTTAACCCCACGGCAGACCCACTGGCATGAGACTCTTGCCCAATTTGTGTTTTCCTATGAGTTTACAAAGGGCAAGGAGAATGATTTGGCGGATGCTTTGAGCCATAGCCATGAACTAGCTCTAGATTCTAAGGAGGTGGAGGTGCATAATACCCATTTAATGATTCCACCGGGTAAGATTGTGTCTCAACTTTCCTCTCCCTTGGCCAATGGGCCAGAGATTGCTCTTTTAGAAAATTCAGAGGAATATGGTATGTTCAGAAAGGTAGTCCTTTATCAGCCTTTGTCAGCCAAATATACTATGGTTCTTGCAAAGAGCGCATTGAATCAAAAGGATATTACTGGATATTATCACGTATAGGATGAGATGTTGTGGTTTCAGGGGCGCCTATGGGTTCCTGCTGGACCACTTCGCCTGAAAATATCTGGGACCATCATGACGGAATTACCGTTGGTAATCCTGGGAAGGCGAAGATTCTAGAGCTAATTTTCCACACTTACAATTGGAAGTGATTAGCCGCTCAGGTAGGCAGATATTGTAAAGATTGCCTTGTCTGCAATCAATTGAAAACAAATCAGCAACCTTTAGCAGGGTTGTTGGTACCAGTTCAAAAGGCTGATGGTCCTTGGACTTCCCTATCAGTTGATTTTATTGTTGAATTGCTCGTATCAGATGGCTATGACGCTATCATGATGGTGGTGGACCGTTTTATGAAGTTCGCCCACTTTAACCCTTTCAGAACCACTTCACCGCGGTGGAGATGGCAAGGCTGTTTGTTACTAATGTGTTCGCTCTTCATGGGGTCCCTCAAGAAATTATTAGCGATTGGGGGCCTCAGTTCACCTCTGTCTTTTGGAAAAAGTTGTGTAAAACTCTGCAAATCCATCCCTGCCGTTCAACTGCCTATCATCCCCAATCAGATGGGCATACAGAACGAGTGAACTAGTGCCTTGAACAGTTCTTGCGGTGTTACAATGCCAGAGATCACTCAGGTTGGGTTCCCATTTTCACATGGCCCTAAATTCAGTTATAACAACGCACAGAATACATCAATCAGTCGTTACCCCTTCTTCTCCAACTATGGCTTCAATCCCGCCTTCAACATGGAGACCAGTTGTGGATCCAAGGTGGAAGCGGTGGTGGACTTTGCAAAAATGATCAAGAAAGTACCAAGGGGTGAGCACAAACTTAAATGCGGCCATGCAGGCTTACAAGGGGCATGTTGATGGTAAGAGACGAGTAGGTCCTGCATATAAGGAAGGAGATCTCGTGATGCTGGATGCTAAAAACATCCCTATAAAGCAACCATGCAAAAACTGGGACCAAAGAGGATTGGGCCATATCATGTTGTCAAAAAGGTGGTCCATGCCTCATACCAGTTGGATCTTCCCCCCTCATTTCAAATCTTTTCAGTATTCCATGTAAGAAAGCTCTCATTTTTTGAGGGCCTCCTCCAGAGACTCCTGAAGCTTATCTCGTGGATGGGGGACCAGAATGGGAAGTGGAGGAGATTGTAGCCCTCGTTGGGTAAGAATAAGACTTGAATATCTTTTATCCTGGAAGGGATTTGATGCAGCAGAAAACAGTTGGGTCCCAGCGCGCAATTGCGCCCATGCCAAGATCTAATTGTAGCATTCCACGAGCGTTTCCCTAAGGCTGCAGGATTGAATTTTAGCCAATCAGTTGCTGCTATGAAATTGGCCCCTGCTCACAAAAACTTTTCCTTGGTGAATGCCCCTGAAGGGAGGTGGAGCCCAAAAAAGAGGAGAGGGTAATGTCATGTTTATATGACCTTATAGAGGGGACTAACAGCAGGGAAAAGGCTGGGCGGCAGGAGGTCCAGAAGGTGAAACTTCAGTCCCTTCCTTATCTCAAGCACACCTTGGATCAACGCAGGGTACAAGAGAGGTATGCACATGTTGATACCAGTGATGTGCCTAAAGCCCAGCCCCCTGTTTCATCTATAGGTTAAAAGAATGAGTTTTGAGTCAAACAAGATGGGACAATTTGGTTAATTGGGGAACGGGGGTCCATAACCTGTTCCATTTACAAAATTACGAGCTCAGGTTGTATTCAACTTCAGTCAATTACTAGAGTAAAATCAATATCAAGGTATTTGACCCTTTCAGATGGTTTTGTGCAACTATTGGTGCACCAAGGTTTGGGACCACTTCCTCTGATCCATAAAGTCCCAAATCTGGCTTGATTATCTTTGCTCAAGACCAATGTTTCTTGTTGGTTTTCTACCCAATAAACCCTACAGTTATTTTACGTTTTTACATATCTTGACTTGGGCACACCTGTGCGCGGATCTCTTCGTAGAGGTTTTGTGATGTGTGAGCTGATTTATTTTATTTAAAATTAGCAAAGCTTCAGGTACACCATTGGTCCTACCAGGTTCCCTTTAAACTTGGTCACCAGTGCACCCTACTACTGTACCAAACTTGGTTAGTAACACCCTTTGGGGGACGGCCAAGTTTTGCAGATGATTCGACTCATTAGTACTCTTACCATGCTCAACACCCTCGCCATAAGTTTTGTTAGCTCCAGCACCCTCTACTGGGCTATTCCCATTACAACTTTGAATACTAGTTCCCATAAGTTGGCTCTGTGCACCAAGCACCATCACGCTGGGTTTTGGAGAGTTGTAGACACTCTCTTGACAGTTTCCCTTATGGACCTTCCACCCTCTTTCCCCCTCAGCGTTGGCGGCATACCAGGATGTCTTTGTTTTGGAAAAGCGAATCATCTACCATCACAACCAAATATGACTTAGCGTTCTGCTTGATATTAGCCATGATAAATATCACTGTCCACTTTATCCTTATATGGCGGAGGAGGATAAGGCTTTGGAAGTATGGTTGGATGATATGATCAAAAAGGGGTGGCTATGTAAGGAAACGTCCTTATTGACTCTCCTATCATTTTTGTTTAGAATTCCGATGGGACAATATGGCCCTGCGTTGAATACAGTCAAACTGAATAATATCACAATACATGACCCCTATCGCCTCCCTCTAGAGCAGATGATCAGTTAGGCAATTGCAAAATACTGGGTGGTTTTTAAGCTTGACCTGCTAAATGACTTTAACAAATTTTGAGTGGCTGAGGTCAGGAATGGCTTACCACCATTTGGACCAGGAGATGGATATTTCAGTTCCAGGTGATGTCATTCGGCCTTAAGAATGCTCCTGTTACATTCCTGAACAAGATCAATAATGTGCTGGGAGACCTTAGGCTCACCTTCACGGTGGTGTATATCAATAATATCCCTGTCATTTCCCCATGTCCGAGAAGCACAAGTAAGAACTGATTGTGGTGCTGTCCACTCTTCACAATGCGCGACTTTATGTCAAAACGTAAATGTGAGTTCTTCCATAAAGAGATTACCTTTCTGAGTAATTTAGTCTTGAAAGTTAGGTACGACATACCCCCTAACAAGCTCAAGGCCATCCCCAAATGGCCTACTCCCACAACCAGAAGCAATTGCAAAGCTTCCTGGGCACCATCATCTTCCTGAAAAAATTATCCTGCCCTTTTGATGCTGGCCACACCGCTTAATCCCCTGACCGGGAAAAATATGCCATTGAGCTTGACAAAGGAGTGCCAGCAGGTGTTCAAGGCAATAAGCAGGTGTTTTTGTCTCCCCCATTTCTTAAGCACGCTTACCCCATCAAGCCTTTTATAATAGTGTGTGAAGCCCCATCTGCAGTGGTGGGAGCAGTTATGTTAAAGAAGCATTATGGGCTGGGATACCCAGTGCTTAATTTTCCCACAGGTTTGCCTCTTCCAAACAAGCCTGGCCAGCTATGATAAGGAGTTGGCCGCCAAGGCTTGGGCTCTGCCCACTAGTGGTACCTTCTGCAAGGAGCTCATCATGAGGTAACCATGAAAACGGATCACAAAGCCATCTTGTATTTTCTTAAGCCTCAGAAGCTGTTGCACCATCAAGCGCGCGTGTATTGCGACCTTTGTAGCTTCACTTTTAAGTATGAATTTGTGAAGGGGGCGTTTAATGTACTCCCTGACTTTCTGAGTTGCAATATTTCACTGTGTCTGGCAGAGGCGGCTTAGCACGAGCTAATCACAGTAGCCCGCTGGCCCAAATCTTGGCTATTGCTCCTCCCACAATTTTGGTGGTAGATTTAGGTCCACTCGTGCCCTAGCTTTAAGGGTCTTAGTGACCAGACGGCTTGTGAGGAGAGTCTGGAGTTATTGGATCAGTTGCACTTCCTATGCACAAGCGGTCCCATTGTTCCTTGGTGGAAAGCATATACAGTTCAGGTTGCGCCTGTGGGTGCCGCCCCGCCTCTGTAACGAAGTTTTCCTGATGCATCATGACCCCCCTGCAACGGGGCACTCAGGCAATAAAAAATGTCTTGTTCTAGTCGAGTGGACATACAACTGGCCAGGTCTATCCAAAAATATTTCAGCATGGATCACAAATTGCATGATGTGCACGTGGGCTAAGTCAGAACGGTTAGGTATAAATGGTCTCCTTAAACCCCTTCAGCAGGCGGAGGTCCCTTGGACTTCAGTGTCCATCAACTTTATTGTTGAGCTTCCCAGCTCCAATGGGTTTACCACCATTATGGTGGTAGTGGATCATTTCACCAAATTTGCACTTTTTGTTCCCTGTTTTTCTGCCATTACCTCCAAGGAGAATTCCAAGCTCTTTGTGCGCCATGTGTTCTCAATGTTTGGGTTACTGCAAGAGATCATAATCGACTGTGGGCCCCATTATATGGCGCGATTTTATAATAAACTCCTAATCATATTGAAATTTATGATTCATCGTTCAACAGCATACCATCATCAGTCAGATGGCTAAGTGGGTGATCAAGTTCTTAAGAGTAACTCCGGTGCTATGCCACAGCTGCTCAGGACACCTGGGTGGAAGGTCTTCCGCTTGCTCAGTTTGTGTATAACAATGAACGCATACATCAATAGTATTCGCCCTACGAGGCAACACTAGGGTACAACCTCTCATTATCAGTAGGACCGTGTCTCCATCCAGAAGTACTGGCCGCGGCTGACCACACTCAACAAATTTACAGCACCTATTCTATGGTTCAGGAACACTTCAATAAGGCTACCAGCAACTACAAGCATTTCACTGACTAACAAACGTCTCCTGGTGCATGATATTAAAGTGGGGTCGCACGTCATGCTGGATATGCACCACTTGCAAATGAAGGTGCCTTCTCACAAATTTGTGAGCAAATGATTGATGTCCCATCTGGTGGAGGGAAATCTGGGCAATGGGGCGTTCCGCCTGAAGCTTCAGGCCCATTGGAAGCAGCACCCTGTGTTCAACGCGTCACAGTTGTCTTCATTTAAGGGGACTATTCCATTAAAACCTGGCCAATCATGATTGAAGGGTCTGAGGAGGCCAAAGTCATCACCTTCTTGGCTTCCCAGAGGTTTCACCATTTATATCTATACCTGGTGGCTAGGAAAGTTTTCTGGCCTGCAAAAATAGTTGGTCAAAGCCTGTGACTGCACCAATTGCTCTGAGCTGGTTGAAGCCTTTCCACGCCTCCAAGCCTGATTGTCCTCAGCCCACCAGAAGATCACCATGCTGATGGAAATTAAGCTCCCAAAAGCCCACAAAAATTTCGCCCTCTCCCAGCTCCCTGGTGGTGCCGCTCTCCCTCTTCAAAGAGAAAAGTATGCAAGTCCAGGAGAGCATCCCCTGCACCTCAAAGTTGAGTAATTAACTTTCTGCATGAAAAGGGCCTAAAGAAGGTGGCTGTCACCCTCGTCACCCAGGGAGATCTTGCTCACATGGTTGATGGTGGGTGATGGCCTACCCTTTGAAGGTTCCTCCTTCCCTGTCCTATTTAACCATGAGCAAGCTTCTTAAGAGAATTGGGAATTGTGTTCTGAGGTCGCAGTGGGTAGAGGACTCCAGCCAAAAAGCATGGCAAACACGTTGACTCAGCACCAGTGTCAGGGTCCACCAAAGGGGCGAAAAATCTCAATCATTTGTGGGGTCCAACCCCAGAGATTCTTTCGTGTTGCACTAATAAGGCGAAAAATCTAAATAATCAGGGGGACTGAACCAAGTAAAATCAAATGTGATAAATATATTCAATACCAAATGGGACAGGGCCCCTGTGCCCTGGACATAAGCTCTTCCAGTCGCCCATTGAATGAACTGAAACCCAGCCAAGTAAAATCGTGGTGGGATGAACAGTTTAGTAAAGAAACTCAAGTGAAAGTCGGATGGCCAGCAGCTGATTTTGGCATTGAGTTATTTTTGAGATTTCATTCCGCAAAATTGTTTGGGTTTATAACTCCCACATTTATGCATTTTCCTTATTCCTCAAGCCCCTAGGCTTTAAAGAAACTGGTCCTCACTGGTATGGTTGTCAGTAAATTCTTTATTTTTAGTTTTCCTGTAAACTAAGTCTCCCAACCAAAAAATTACTTTACTAAATTTTTCTGAATATGCAGCCTCAGCAACCCTGAACCATGTTTCTCAGGATGCGTCATGATGGGGCCCTAGTGGCCGTTCTTACCACACTGCTACCCACCTTTGTTAAATGGGGATATCACATGCATGACTTATTGGAAATATCCCTGTATTCCAGCACTCTCTGGCGAAAGGATGTGCCAATGATGTTGATGATTTTAACTCCCTTCTGGGTGAGGTTTCATGACCTTGCCACACAATCTATCATTAGTGGTCCCATTGCAAAATCTGGCCCCTCTGTTTCGCCAATGAGTCCCACATTTCCATTTCTTCTGGCCCTAATGGGACGTTATTTAGTTGCTTGTTGGATTGATGGTTACTGCGCCGCCAGCCTTCAATCTCTGTTTGCTTCCATCCTGCGTATTTTCAATTTTCTCAGAAAACAATGCCCTTGTAATTCTGGTTTGTTTTCTGGGTGCTCATATACCCCGACTGGCAGGCCAGTCTCAATTTTAACTTCCATTTAAATGACAATTAGGAACTGATGAGTGAAGCAAAATCAATGTAGTAGTTTTTTTTAACAATTTTTCATGTTAATGGTTACAGGGTTTAAACGTTGCCACAATCGCCACAAATTAAGAGATGAAACTTGCTGTGTAAATCTAATGGGTTATGCCCATAGTAAAGGTGGATTACATGAGTGATGTAATGGATGTAGATAATTAAAAGAATACTGGTCCTTCAATATGAGTGTGTCAGTAATAAGGAAGAGTCCATGATGTTAAGGGTAAGGCTGTCCAAATGACTTTGTAGAGTGACGTTCTAAGGTTCATAAGAGGTAAATTATAGTTTAAAAACAAACCATAGGCCCCATAAGCTAAATGGTTGAAATGGGGCAAGAGAGGGTCTTGCTGGGCAACCCCAAGGGCAGGAGAGGCAGGTAGGATGGCGACTCATCTAGGTTTTGCAGTTGCTAGCCATAGGATATGTAATTTGGGTAGTTAGGGTAAAATTGAGCCACAAATAACGCTAGGATTATTTAAATTACCAAAATATGAGGTTCAAGACCACAAATTCTCAATATAAATTAACGCAGATATATTCATTCTTGAACTAAGCTCTGAGGTTAGTTCAAGGGTTAATTTTGGGTTAAACTGCAGCGCAAGGTTGGTGACAGCAGTGGATCATTCAATCATATTATCTATGTGGGCAGGGGTGAGGACCGCCTGATTTTGATTTCATGTTTGTCCAAATATGTGGGGGACTAACCAGATTGAGTTTTTGGGTGCATCTCACTTGCTCTGGGCACATGAAAAATAATAGTAGGAGGGCGCAGACCAATCAGAGAATTTTAATTCAGTAACAGATGGCAGGAAAAATTAAGGTTGAGGGTGCGCAGTATGCGCAATGGATTGATGACAGTGGTCAGGGGCATAAGCTCTTTTAAACTTGAGTATGGTTGGTGAGTCACCAAATTGATGGATTCAAGCGCCCATTTAATGATCATCAAAAACACTATGTGAATGAAATCCTTCTTTGCTAATCAATTTAAAGAACTGAGATATGGTGAACAGGCAAAGTTCATGGATTAACAAACAGTGGAAGCAACAGTTTTATTTTTGAATCAACTTCTCTTCCCTCATGATATCACTTTCAAGTGATTTTGAAAACGGTTAATTTCCACCGCCGCCTCACCAAACCAATTTCTCACTTCATGTCCTCAGATACACCACCTGCTGCCCCAGTGTGGGGTAGCAGTTCTCCAACCAATAGCATTTACTGTATGACAGGCATATGCATGTGGACTGGCTCAAACAGCCCGCAAATGCAACTGGCTGATTTGTCCCTCCAAGGGACTCAGTACTGCATCTAACGCAAGTCCACCCAACCCGCTCCACCCTAGCCCTACCCTAATCCAATATTCTCTTTTTCCTCCATGCTGAGTATGGACATCTCTTCCCATATACTAACAAAGTGATAACTGAGCTGGCAAAGGTCACCTTTGCACCAACAGAATTTATCAACTTCTACCCTTACAAAGGCCATTTTGCTATTGGATTCCCCACTGAAGAGGGCGCAGCCGTTGCAGCAGCAACGACCTTAATTTATAAAAACACACCCATTACCAAAACCTGTACACGCCTCCCCAATGATACCACATTCGTGGTGACCCTTGCAAACCTTCCCTCACACCTTACCCCATCAAACACTCTATGAGGAGTTGATGTCAGGGCTGTCCACTTATGGCACAGACCCCATCCTCCACTTCCTGGTCCTGAGAAGTGCTAAGCGGTTTGCAGCACCTTGGGCAATGGCCACCATTATCCCCCACCAGCCAACCATAGCCCAGCACATCTTACCACGAGCCCATATCCCATCCACACCAGATCACTTCTTTTGGGATCACATTGACAACAGTTGCACAGTTTACCTCCTCTGCCATGAATTAGACAATTCCAAAAAGGAATGTCAATACAATTTAAAGAATTCAAAAACCGCCAAACCCACCCTTGAGGCCACACCCACAGCTTTTGAGTGGGGATTTTGGCTGCCCCACACCCTTTGGGCAAGTACTCAATGAATCAGCAAAATCTTGCAACCAAAACCTAAGCTTGCCAATTTATACACAATTTAACTAATCTGGAGCAGTTTTGGACCCAAATACAATCCAAGGAAATTACTGCCCCAAAACTCACCCAAAAACAGCCATGTCTCACTATAACAATCCCAATCAACCAAAATCTCTGGTACTTATTGGATGAAGTGACCAAATCTGGTGAAATTGTCCCACCTTTAGACTTCCCAATTAACTTAGAACCTTATATTAATTCAGACTTCAATGCCCCATTCCCGCCCAAAAAGTATGCCCCCAAACCCACCGCTACACCTTTCATGAGCAACCATCAGCTTGCTGAGACTGCGGTGGCCTCACCCAAAAGTCACCATCTCCGCAATATCATGGCACTTTTTGTCATTGAATTTAAGGAAGGGCTGCACATCACCCAGTTCTACCCATTTTCCCTGATGTTGCAAAAGAGGAGTTTGAACGTTTAGCCAAAACTGCAACCACCACTGTCAAGCATGTTGCTAAACTGGAAGATTTTTCCCCAACCATGCGCATCACCAGGGCCAACATTACAAAATTCGCCCAGCTTCCTAACGCCTGCATCCAAGGTGGACATCATGTTGCCAAACTCATGGAGGCTATGCTCCAGGCCCAAATTGTCAGTGACAATCTCAACAATTGTCTATTTCACCTTGACCCTCATCCCATGGATGCCCCAAACCCTTGCTCTCAGAATTGATCCGCCTCTTTAATGTTGAAGTTGAAATTGATGATCTGCCTGATCCCCTCTCCCCTCCGCCATGGTGGGATAAGCAGCTCGCCGCTGTTCCACCTGTTAGGTTGTTTTATCATTTTTTGTGTGTCTCGCCACTTGTTTAGGGCGGTTGGTTCATGTTTTCAGTGTGTTTGTTTGTTTGGTGTTTCTGTTTCAGTAATGTCCATCCCAAGGCTAGCATACCTTGAATAAATTTAAATAAAAGTTTTATTTAAGAAAGGGCAAGTAAAATACTGAACCAGAAAAAGACCTTAAACGATTTGTTGTCTTTATAGGAGAGCGAGTATTTAGAGGGGCCCAGACCACTAATCTGGGACTGAGGCACATGTGATATGCTCTAATTGGTTGGATCAATGGTATTGCTAAAGGGTAAAGAAAATCTTTTTAAAAGCTTTTAATTACTGGAACATAGATTTGGGAGAGCTTGGATTAGTCTTAACAGTTTTGCACAGATACATTTTTACTGTTTACAACTGTTAAGCATCTTAATTTTAGGGTCAACAGATTGGTAAGGAGTTCAGATTTGTAGCATCAGTTTTTCATAGGTTTGTTTTGACTGGTAGAATTGTTAACAACCTCTGGGTAGATTGGATAGTCCATGGTATTGATCCAAATCTATTTTAGCCAAGAAATCATGTGACTTGTTAGACTCATTCAGCTTTGTATAGTGTTTGAAGCGTATTTGGGCATCTAATATGCATATTATGTGTATCTGAACTATGGGTGGGATGAGCCCTAGGGCGCCGCCGATGACCTTTGGGCTGAATCACCTCCCTGAAAGAACCTTATATCATCTCCATCAAGGGGAAAGATAAAAAGTGGGCCATAGGGAGGTTTCTTGGTGGTCAAGGCAGTAACCCAACTCTCACCCACCACATGAGACAAGAAACTATTATGATTTAGGGAGCCAACTGAGATCCTAGAAGCCCCTCTTGCGCATGAAGAGGTGCTGATTACAGTCCAGGAGGAGGGACTGAGCCTCAGGACTTACAGGTGAGGGTTAACAAAGGCAGAGTTCTTTTGCAAACTAGTTTTGACCCATTTTTTTCAACATTGGCTATAAACGCCACTTCTTGTAAGTCAGCTTTATGTAGGTTGGCGCTAATGGATTCTGAAAGCTCCAGTGGCCCCTTTAGCACACTTATGCTTTCTTTAAGCATCAACTGCGGGTGTTACAATAGTTAGTCTTAGCAGAGTTTGTAGAATTCTCTTTCTGATGGAGTGCTCTAGCAGTTTCTGGTGCTGTAAGGCGTTGAGTGCTAGAATGTCGGGCCTCAATGATATTGGAAATACCCATTCAGACAATTGTTAAATTCAGCCAATGAAGAGAGAGTAGATTCATTCTCACCCAATCCTTAGTACAAACTTGGTTTATATATTTATCAGGATTTTATTGGCAAAGCTCATGGGCTGATTGGTGCTTTGGTCAATTTCAGCATTTGATGAGAAATTGCCATCTTAGAAGTGCCAATTGTGGCATTTAGATTGGTCAGATGATGCTGTGATTGGTATAAAGCACCAAAAATCTGAACTAGCAGAACCCTCACTAGGAGGAGTAGATTGAACATATTTTGGTGCTTAGCAAATCAGATATATGCTAATCCAACCTTACGGATGAGGGTTTGGGAGTCAGGTAGTTGTGATTCCCCTCATGGGGGAAGCAAGAGGCCTGGAATCTGAAATATAGAGAAAGATGATAAGAATGACCCAACATGTGAGGTAGATGCCAGGAAAAGCTGGGCTGCATCCTTCTGGCCTGTTGTAATAAAACAACTGGGCGATAATTTTCTTGGTTGAGGGGGCCCTGCAGGTTGAAATTCTGAAACGTGTGCTGAGATAGTTGTTGTGAAGGTCCCAGAAGCGTGATCTGACAAGATGACGCTTGTTGCAGAGAATGCAAATTTGGGGTAGTGGATGCTTTCACAGCTACCAATTGAGTGCGGATGACCTTGGTGATATGATGTGGGAAATTGGAGATTGGATCTTATGGGGTGGTGCTGGCTTTTTTGGCCAAGTTAGCATGTTTCTTTGTGAGTTTCACTTACTTTGCTATAGATTTTCTATTCTCTAATGTGGAGCTAAGGTTTTAACCTGAATTAATGTCAAAAAATGTTTTTTTATAAAAATCCATATACATAAGCATTGGATTCTTGCTTTTCCTTTTTTTAAAATCCTCTTGTATTTCAATGTTAAAATTTAGTTTATCTAAAGAAGCTTTATTAATGAAAATCAAAGTTACAAATTTCTTACACATATTAATATTATCTTAATTTTAAATATGAAAGCAAAGGAAAATCTATATAATTTAGCTATATATATTTTCATCTTAAATACTCAATTATTCTCTATAATCAACCAAAAGCTTAATGGTAAAAAAGCACTTAGATAAAACTTTTCTCTTGTTGCAATAACTAATTTGCAACAAATTTTGATACAAGACTAGGTAAGTTTGATAATCTCTTTGAGGAGATTAGTGTGCACCTAAGGTGGGTAGCAGTTGGGCTAGCAAAGCAAAGGGCACAGGATCAGGCTCCACACCATCCAAAGTTTGTAAACGCCCTGGCGACACCAGAGGCCTAAATAATAATAAAATTGCAGTGAATATTTCGCTGGAGATTTTAGCCTGGCAAGCAAAAAGTGGCCAGTTCATCGATACTCCACATTCTCAGCCCCTGTCATCAGTGGAGCACGGGGTTTCAGTTTTCCTGGAGATTATTCAAACGGCGCTTTGGGAAAAGTTCTGTGGAGTTGTGCACAACCATTTCCTGGCCGCAGTATATGTAGCACCACACTCCATGACCCACGGTTGGTTGAAACTTAAGTTTGAAACTAAACAAGCAGCAGATGAAGATGTGCAGATGTGTGTGGCAGTAGACCTCCCAGAAGGTCAATGGGTGGTTGAGAAAAAGTGCACTTGGTGGACCAAGTCAAACTAAACATTTGTAAATTTTATGTTTTTCTCCCCACAATGATAAAGTTCACAGTGCTTTAGCTCCATCTCAAGGATGTGCTTAAAAGCTATGGGGAAATTCACTCCTTTGAAATGCAACGCTTTACACTCATGATGGACCTGTGCACGGGCAAAGCAATTGCTGTGATCACCCCATCCATAGTCCTTGCAGAAGATATGACCCAAATCTCCAGACCGCAGTTTTGTTTGTTGATGAGCAGTTATCTGACCCGTTCTGCATCACAGTGGATAGTGCTCCCCCTATATGCACCTTTGTTCATGCTTTTGGACACAAGGCCCACACCTGCTGCTAAGGAGGGCATCACACAAAATGAAATATTTCCAACGCAATGAGCAGTGCAGACACCCATTATTAACTGACTATAGCCATCGACACTGCCTTCCCATGGAGTGTGCAGGGGTGTTACATTCAGGTCAAACCTGTGTCCCTTCAAAGATCACAATAAGGCCAATCAGGTCCACAGAGCAGTGGCCAAGACAGGGACACGGCTGCATCCATGATCCCGCCTGCCCAGACCCAGGATGACATTGAGTCATTTATGGCTGAAGCGGATTATGAATTTATTCACCAATCATATTGGGCCAACCAACCTGAGGACCTTATGGGTGAGTCATATTTATCTGAAGAATATTACCAAGCCTTGATTGAAACCGATTCTACCACCCATTTCCCTACCAAATTTCTGTTTTCCTCTGTTGATGCACCGCAGAACCACAGCAATTCAAAATTTTGAACTAAAGTAAACGGCAAAAACTGAAACTATATCCAAAGCAAAGGGATCCTTAAGCCCATGTATAAAGTGCACTATATGCGGTCTACTACTGCTGCTAAGAAAGTGTCAAAGGAAGGCCAAGGGGGCCCTTCCCATTGCACCTAAGGTGAGATGGGGGTAGCCTTCACAATAGGGACGTTGAACATCGCTGGACTCAAGGCCTCACCATCCCAGGCTAGGAAAATAGTTTTTTAAAAAATAATTTACCCGTGGACATCCTGGGACATTCAGGAATCCCACTGTCCACACAGTGCTGAGGAAACATGGGCAACCATGCTTCTCCCCTTCCTTTCCTTTAGGCTGCCACACTGTGGGGTGCTTATACATGTGACCCATAATTTAAGATTATTTATTTATAAAAATCCATACCTTGATAGCTGTGTTCTTGTAGTTTCCTTTCATGGGACAACAAAGTGCACGCTATCATTAATCTTTATGCCCTGACCTGTGCAAAGGCTTGCCAAGAATTTTTCTCAGTCATTACTTCCTTTCCACTTCTCCCTGACCCGTTTGTGGTGGGCGACATGAGCTGCTGGGTCAACCTGGCCACCAACTGCTGGCCTTCTTCACCTGCCCCCTGCAGGGGCATGTAGAACTTTGCATTATAAAAGCCACTTTGGGGCTGTTTGATACCCTACCTAAACATGCACCGCTGCTTCCCAACATGACCCATCCCCATGTGCACAACATTCAGCTGAGGTCTATGTCCTGCATAGACCTTATTCATTCCCCATTGAACTTTCAGTCTCAGGTTGCACACTTTATGATGACAAAAATTGATTTCTCAGACTACAGGTTGGTATTGATTTTCTTTTTTTTGTCGCACCCAATGGCACAGGCACCAAAGTGGTGCAGACTTCATCCAGCCGAGATCACGTCACCCAGGTTTTCCTCATGGGTGGACAATGAAACTTTGGCACCAAAGTTCGCCACACTGTTCTGTGTGGACCCAATTACTACCTGTCAGCCTTCAAAGTGAACACCATCCGCCAGGCATGCCACCTCTCATTGTGTTGCTCTTGGGCTGTATCAGCAGTCATTATGCACACTTTTGCAGAAGTGGACAGCCTGGAATATAACGTCTCAGATGCAGGCTCCAGCCAGGGTTGGGGTCATAAATGGGCAGAAGTGTCTGCTCATCTCAATGCACTATTTAAACAACACAAACACCGCGTTTGTGTTCAGTATAAGACAAAAAATATAATGGTGGGCAACATGTGCTCCGCCTTTTTCCAAAAATTCTTTGTATTGTGACAGAGATTGGCCTGCACACAGAAGAGGCGGACAGACCACTTCGTTACAGATACTCCAGCTGAAGTAGCAATCAAAGTTCAAAATTATTACTCAAAATTGTATTGTATTAATCCATTCAAACTGGCTGAAGTTGATTAATTTCTTGAAAGCGCACATATTTACACCATTTCCATTATCTGTAGTTGATGAATTTAATTTCTCAGGATGATTCTTGTATGCCATTTGCAGTGCACCGCACAGGAAATGCCCAGGTCCAGATGGGATACCTTATGAGTTCTATAGGAGATATTTTAATTATTTCTCATCTTTATTGCTTACCTCAATGAACCAGTGTTTGTTAGAAACGCGCCTCCTTCCTGGGAGCCAGGAGGCTTTCACAATAACGTTGTATATAGAAAAAGATTAGCTGGACTTGGCCAACCGGCGCTCCATTTTATTTACTAATAAAGATGGTAAATCGTTTAGTAAAATTATGGCCAACCACCTAGGGGAAGTTGCCTCTGAAATCATTTCCTCTGAGAAATTTGGTATCATCCCCAAGCGGTCTATATGGGCCAAAATACACACTGTAGCCAACGTCTGCCAATTCCTGGCTACTGGGGCACTTGTTTTTAGACCAGCAGAGAGGCTTATGATAGAGTCAACTGGGATTATCTAAAAGCCTGCCTCCACAAGTTTAACCTCCCTCATCATTTCATTAATTGGATGATGTTGCTTATGAAATCCGCCACAATGGATGTTTATGGCCCTGGCTTCCTCACTGAATTAGTTCGCCCTCAAAGGGGATATGCCTTGAGGACCCTTTGAGCCCACTCTTATATGACTTCTTTATCGACCCACTTTTATGCAACGTGAATGCCTGCCTTACTGATGTCCATATGTAAGGCCAAGCACTGGTTAAGATGTTGGAGTTTTCTGATGATTGTGTGGTTGGGGTGTCTAACAACCAAAATGCACGCTCACTTGAGGCTACTATCCAGGATTACTCCAGGGTAAGTAATGCTGCAATAAACGTCTCCAAAACTGAAATCATTTTCCTTGGTCAGTTCCAAGCCCGCTGGTCACCAGCACCCCATTTCCTACCTGCTTCAGCAGCTAGCTCATGGTTTCGCTTGCCCCACCCACCCCATACCACCCCAATTGTGCTCCCTTTCATGCCAAGGCCCACTGCTGGTCTGGTAAGCCATTTGGGTGTGTGGCGGGAGGCTGGAGGCTACGCCTTGTTGGTGATGGATCACCATATTCTGGACAATGTCACAAAACGCATCACCTCCCTCAGATCCCACCAAACTACCCTCCAAGGCAGGGTTGTGCTGGCCAACTCTATGCTCCTATCTAAAGTATGGTTTTGTGGCCCATGCTATCGCCTTTTCACCATCTTTCTTCACCTCGTTATACACCCTCCTGCAAGGGTGGCTTTGGTTAGGCCCCATACCGCCAGTGCACCTGGATGTCATGTTTGGCCCTCGCCATAGTGGTGGTATGGGCCTGCTCAACGTCGAGGCCCATGATGCCAAAATACTTGGCACCTGGATCGCTGCAGTCACCAATTACACTCCAAGCCCAACACTGGTCACCCACAGCCCACTCCAAAATTCTCGCGTCCTGGGCCTTAGCAATTCTACCCACCCCCATTCTCTGTTATTTTTATCTTGCCTCACATCCCTCTGCCGTGGGCCCACATGGGGCGTTGTCCCACTTCAAACGAATTCTACACTCCATGCTGAGCACTGAGTGGAGAATTAGCATCAGTGGGAACACCGCCCAGTGGAGTCGCCCTACTCCCCGCTTCACAAAGGAAGTACAATGCTGAGCCTTTTTGAACAGTTTGATACCTAGTAGTCCCCTATCATGGCCAGAGTGGATTATCTGGACACGTTGGACATCCCATACACCCTTGAAACCCAGAAAAACATCTGATAGTACATCCATCACCATATTTTGCAGCCACAAGTTAATTCCCATGTGTGGTGCTGCTTGAAACGGGTATAACATACTGCTGAGCAATCCAACGAATCACACTCCTCATGTGTTGTGTGTGACCAGTATAGGACTTTGGTCCACCGCCTGGAAGAGTGCCCACTATCAAAAGCGATCTGGAGTAAGGTTCAACGTCTCTTTTGCCAGGAGCAAACACAGACTTTCAGCCTCTCTAGGAACATCTTTGCCTTATTCTTGAATTCCCCTATTCAACCTTCCCTCCAAGACTTAGTGGTAGCAATTGCTCTGTGGACTATCCACACAGTTGTCTTGGATGCAATTTCAGGCTACACTCCCACCCTCCAGAAAGCTGTACGCCGATTCCAGTCGCACCTTATGGACCACTTTCAAGCTTGGCTTTTTGGTTATCTACCATCCCATCAATGACGGTTGGTCTCATCCTGGTTCCCAGTATGGTTTATCACTTCAGACCCTTTCCTTCATAAGTGCTTGATAGTGGCGCAAGCCTCTACTCACAATACCCCTCTTCCTTTATATGGCGTTCCCCTGACAACAGGAGACAGTATTAGCTTCTCTGGGGTGTCCCTAGCGCATATTAGTGCTTGATTATTATTACATATTGGATGTGTCCGTCTTATGGTCAGCCTTCCCCAAAGAAAATTAAAAATTGAAATTAAAAAAGCACGTAGAGATTTCATTATCAAAAAAGATTTAGTAATTGTGACAATCTATTACCTTAGTAAATATAAATTTTAACTGCAATGAGCAAACAAGCTGAATGTGAACACCATATTTTGCGATCTTTTTATTTTATTTGTGGTGGTATGACCTGGGGACATACCTCACTGAATAATGGTATTATAGGGGAAATTGAAATCAATATGAAATGAATATAAATTCCGTTAAACCTCCACATGCAGCATTCTTATTAGCTAGGATCTCCATGGACCGCCTTGCTATTTGCTATCCTAATCTGAGGCATTGGTGCATATCGAATATCAGGATATTGGACATGATGAGAAGAATTAAACCAATTTGAATCCCATGAGAAAATTAACGCTTAGACCCAAGAATGGTGTTAATGAAGTCATAAAAGTTAATAATACGGAAAAAAGATAGTTGGTAAGGCTCAATTCAATACTGGGAAAACTCTGTTGTACCAATAAAAACCCAGGATAATGAGATGAAATCATACTATCTAAAATAAAGGATAATCAAAGTTTCAGGTAATTAACACACTAGGTGGCACAGGAGGAAGTAAATTAAGACAAACCCAAAAACGAAAAGGAATTAAGATTATGCCAGCAATTGACCTAAGTGATAACAAGTTTCATCTGACTAAGACCATTCTAACTACCTTTTTGCACTAGTAAAAATATGCTACAAAGGCGTTGTACAATCTGGATGCATCGCCTGACCAAGAGCCTCCCATCTGAAGATTTCTAATACTATCAACTTCATTAATCCCTTTCCTTATGAGGCTTATATTGTTATATATAATGTATAAAGGATCCATATTCTTTTAAATTTATTGCGAGGAAGGACGACCATGGAACGGACACTTCCAAATTTGACCCAAAAGAGACAAAACTTAGTAACAGGGAAGGCACCCCAGAGAAGCAATGCTATCTCTTGTTGCCAGCGGGAACGCCACTTATGGGGAGGGGGAGGGAACGTGTGAAGGGGCCGTAGCCACAATTGAACACGTGTGGAGGAAAGGGTCTGATTTGATGAACCAAACTGGGAACCAGGAGGAGACCAGCTGTCAGCAACGTGGTGGGAGGTATCCAAGCACCACACCTGAAAGTGGTCCACCAAATGAGCCCGGAATCTGTGGACAGCTTCTGGGAGGGTGGGGGTGGAGCCTGCGATGGCATCCAAGACAATCGTGTGGATAGTCCACATGGCGATTGCAACCACCAGAGCATGGATGGAGGGTAGAAGGGGGAGTCAATTGATAAAGCAAACATATCTCTTGACAGACTGAAGGGATGTGTTTGATCCTGGCCCAGCAGACGTTGAACCTCGCGCCATACCACTTTATAGGTAGGACACTTCTCCAGGTGGTGGAACAGCGTTCCATACTGGCCACACACGACGCAGGATGAGTGTAAAGTGTTAGAGCGCTCGGCCATACAGTACACCCACCTCAGGCAGCGCCACACATGGGAACAGATTTGAGGCTGCAACAGAGGATGGTGTGCGTACTTCCAGATAGTTTTTTGGGTCTCAATGGAGTAAGGGATGTCCATCATGTCCAGGTAGTCCACCCTGGATAGGACATGGGGCCGTGTGGGGATCACGCCATCTTGGATGGGTAGCCCATGTACCTCTTGTGTGAACTGGGGTGAGGGGAAGCCTCTTTGGGTTGTATGTCCGCTAATACAAATTTTCCACTCAGCGCTCCTCATGGAGAGGAGGATTCGTTTGTAGTGGGTTTTAGTCCCGTGAGGACCTGTGGCCAATGGGTGTGAAGCCAGGTATTTCATCAGGGAGTGAGGGTTTGATGGTTTGGTGAGGCCCAAGGCGCAGGAGAAGTTGGAGCAGCCCGCGCGGGACCAGTGTTGGGAGGGGAGCGTAGGGGCGGTGACAGCTGCAATCCAGGTGCCCAGGATCTTGGCAGCATGGGCTTTGAAGTCATACAGGCCCATGCCACCATGATGATGAGGGCCAAACATGACCTCTAGCCGTACTGGTGGTGGGCGGCCTGACCAAAGCCATCCTTGAAGCAGGGCATACAAGATTTGAAAAAGCTTGGAGAGAAGGGGATGGCGTGGGCTCCAACCAGACTTTGGAGAGGAGCATAGAGTTGGCTAAAACAACCCTGCCAGTAAGGGAAGTAGGGTGGGCTCTGAGGGAGGCGATGCACTTCGTCACGTTGTCTAGAATATGACTCTTCATTACTGCTGATGCGTACCCGCCTGCCTCCACCCACACGCCCAAATGGTGGACTGGCCCTATGGTAGGGCGTGGCACGAAGGGGAGCACCAGCGGGGCGGTGTGGGGTGAGCTGGGAGGGCGAGCACGTGTGCAAGCAAATGGGCCGGGCTGGGCACTAGTTGCTGGGGCCCAGCAGGTTTGATACCGACCAAGGAGGATGATTTCAGTTTTGGAAGCGTTCAGTGCAGCATTACTTACCCGGGAATACTCCTGGATGAGAGCTTCAAGTGCGCGTGCATCTTTATTATTAGACACCCCAACCACACAGTCATCTGCAAACGCCATCATATTGACTGGGGCTTGGCCTGGCACATGGACCCCAGTGAGTTGGGCATTCACATTTCGCAGTAGTGGGTCAAGGCTGAAGTTATATAAAAGTGGACTAAGGGGGTCCCCTTGTCGCAAGCCCCTTTGAGGGCGGACTACTTCCGTTAGGAAGCCAGGGCCACATACTGCCATTGTTGCAGATTCTGTGAGCAGCATCACCCAGTTGAAGAAGCGAGGGGGTAAGTGGAATTGATGGAGGCAGGCCCTGAGGTATTCCCAGTTTACTTTATCATAGGCCTTCTGTTGGTCCAAGAATACAAGTGCCCCAGAGGCTGTGGACTGGCATGCGTTAGCCACAGAGTGCACATTGTCCCAAATCGACCTTCTGGGTATGAAACCAAATTGTTCTGGGGAGATGGTGGCAGATGCTACAATCCCTAAACGGTTAGCCATGATTTTTGTTAAAATTTTTGTATCCGTGTTAGTTAAAGAAATGGGGCGCCAGTTGGCTAAGTCTAGCTTGTCCCCTTTCTTGAAGAGTGTGACAGTGAAGGCCTCTTGTCCTCCTAGTAGGAGGCGCGTTTCCAGAAGGCTCTAGTTAAGTGAGGCAAGCAGTAGTGGGGATATATATTTGAAGTACTTTTTATAGAATTCATATGGACTGCCATTTGGGCCTGGGAATTTCCAGTTTGGTGCACCGCAGATGGCTGTCCATAATTTGTTCGGAGTAATCAAATTCATTATTTTTGGGTATTGGGAAATGGTGCGGATATGAACTCGGTTAAGAAATTCCACCATTTTGGCCGGCTGAATTGGTTTGGCTCAGTATAACTCAGAGTAATATTTTTGCATTTTGATTGCCACTTCAGCCAGTGTGTCCGCAATGGAATTATCCGATCTTCACACCTGTGTGCAGGCCACGCTCTGGCGTGGTGCAAAATTTTTTTTTAAAGAAATATGCGGTGCACTTGTCACCTTTTGTGATGTATTTGGACCTGTACTGGACACAAACCTGATGTTTGTGTTGCCTTTCGAGCACGTTGAGGTGGGCAGCTGCCTCCACCTACTTCTAGCCCCATGCAGGGCTGTATCCTGTGTCTAAGATGTTGGACTCCAGGTGTGCCAACTCTGCCAGAGCACACGAGATGATGGCTGATGTGGCATGTGAGCGTTGGTAAGAGAGGTGGCAAGAGAGGTGGATGGTATCCTCTTTGAAGGCTGCCCATGTGGAGATGGGGTCCGTGAAAAACAGTGTAACAAACTCTTTTTTGAAAGTTGCTGATTCCACCCAAGTGGAAAATCCTGGCGACACAAGTTTGAGAGGGCGGAGTTTGCAACAATGTGGGGCCTTAGCCACTGTGACAGGTAGGTGGTAGGTTATCAAGACCAGCCAGTGGTCGGAGAGTTCAATTTTTGTTGTTTTAAAGTGAGAAATGTGGGGTTGGAATTTCGCCAGCGTAAGGATAAGTCTATGCGGGTCATGGACCTTAATTGGCCATTGTGGACATGGGGTCACATCATGTTTTCAAGCAGCGGGGCTCGCTGCAGCAGCACATTCATTAACCCAAGGGTGGCCTTTAAATGCGAAGTTCTACGTGACCCTGGGGGGTGTGGGAGGAGGAAGGCCAACGGTCCGTTGGTGTGTTTAGCCAACAGTTCATATCACTGACTACAAAAGGGTCTGGGGGTAACGGAAGGGATTTGATTGAAGAGAAAAATTCCTGATGTTCTTGTGCACAGGTGGGGCGTAGATGTTGATGATAGCATGTGCCACATCAGCCCATGAGAAAGTGACAATGAGGACTCAGCCATTGAGGAAGGATTCTGATGATAAAAATTTGAAAAAATTGTTTTTCTGAACTAGCACCCCACAGTGCTCTGACCAAAAGGACTGGGATGGGAGGAGCATGGTTTTCCAAGCATCCTTGGAACCTCACATACATTGGGACTCCTGGATGGCCAGGATATCCGCATGTAAATCTTTTTGTAAAAAACTCAGTTTCCTAGCCCAGGATGGTGAGGCCTTGAGTTCATCGATATTCAACGTTCCTAAATTGAAGGTTTCCCCCATTGCACCTTAGGTGCGAGGGGGTGGGCACCCAGGCCCACTAGCCTCCTCTAGATCCCCATGGACCTTCATGGCAGCATGGGTGTTTGCAGCAACGCTATTGGTAGTTTTATTGATTTTAGCAGATAGATTCACGTTGGCTTTTGCCTTCACTTTTTGTTTCCCCGACGTTGGATGAATTTTTTGTGGTGCGGATAAGTTTGGTGCACCATAGAGAAGGTCAAAAAAAATTTTCAGGTAGATTGGAGACCAAGTCAGTTTCAACCAGAGCTTAATTGCAAAGATTGGGTGAAATTGAGTCATCCTTCAGATCCTCAGATCGGGTGGCCCAATTGGCATGGGCTTCCCAATCTGATTGGTTGATGGATTCCTGAGTTGCTTCCACCGCGAAGGTTTCGATGTCCTCCTGGCGTTGGGAGTGTGGGATAGCAGTGGTGACTTTGGCCACTTCCTTGGCCGCGGCCCTGTAGGCCTGCTTGGCCTTCTTCCACTCTTGTGGGGAAATAGGTCTTACCAGTAGGTAGCAGCCTTGTGCTCCCCACGGGAAAGCCTCTTTGGTGCTTGCAGTTGGTTCAAAGTGTGCCTCTCCGCTAGCCATGGCCGCCGAGGGGTGCTCTTGGAATGTGATGCCCTCCTTGGTGGGGCATGCATGTGCCTTATGGCCGAACGCATCATAGTGGGTGCAGATGGGGGGCGTGCTGTCCACAGTTACCCGGAAAGGGTGGGTGGTATGCCCTTTGATATTGATATATGTGGAGTGCGGGATCTGGGTTAGGTCCTTTGTGATCTCCTCGGTTGGGGTCAGAACTGCGATGGCTTTGCCAGTGCACAGGTGTGGCATCAGCGTAAAGCGTTTCATCTTGAAAGATTGTATTTCGCCATAAATGGTGAGACCATCTTTCAGGTATTGTTCCAAATTGTAATGTTTTACTGTAGTAGGCAAAAAGTCGAATGTGAGGAAAATTTGGTTTGATTTTATCCATCTGGTGCATTTAGTTTTGATGACCCGTTGCCCTTTGGGGAGGTCGATCACTACATGCACCACAGCAGCTTTGTCTGCTGCCTCCTTGTTTTTGAAACTGAGGTCCAGCCAACTGCTTGACATGGAGTGAGGTGCAACGTACACCGCGGTTGAAAAAAAGTGTGCACATCCCCACAAAATTTTTCCCATAGAGCTGTTTGTTGGATGTCCAGAAACGCACGGACTCCATATTCCACCAACCAGAGTGGTGGGAGTGTGGCGTGTTGATGTACTGGTTACATCGCACTTGTCAAGTGAGTTTTCTGGGGTAATAGTGACCGCCAGTTTTTTTAATTTTTTCTTTCTATTCCGCCAGTTTCTCTGGGGCGTTTTTGAACGTCTGAGGCCGTGGGCCTACCACCTGCTCCTCTTACCTTACTTGCCCAACTGCTCCCTGAAATGGGCTCAGACTAATCTCCTCTGTGAGATTATCAAACTAGAATCAGACTTGAATTGAATAAGTTGCAAAAGTGATTGCAACGAGAGAGAAAAGTTTTTTTAAAGGATCCATATTCTATTTATAATAAAGTTAAATAAACTAATTTTATCTCTCGTTTTGGTACTTGAATTCATTAAATCCATAGCTCCATACTTATCATAGGATGGATACTCTAGCTGATGGGACTTAAGCGTGACTTGCTACCATGAAAAATAATAAATACACTTGTCTTGAGTCTCAGACTGCTTCAAGTATATATCTTCAGGCTTCTTGGACACAGCCCCATCAATCCTCAAAAATAGAAGCATAACAGGCTGGTGCTCACTACAGGGGCTCAGCCAACACTTAACAATTCCTGCACTTAATTGATTGCACCATGGAAGATAACCTAATTGATAGTGTAACCCATTGGATGCACAATGGAAATGGTGAAGAAGATGACTAAATAGGAAGTCTGCCCATTATCACATTTAAAGAAGTTTGAGAAAATCCAATAAAGATTCCTAAATCTCTTCATCTAACATGGCTTTCCAATGAAGGAGTTTGAGACTTACTTCATGGATTCATAAACTCAGTAGAAAGAGCCAGCTGCAAAAGGACATCCGCTATGTACAGGACTTTCATGAACCTATACAATTCAAAATGTTCCTAGAGTCATACAGTTCAAGTCTGAATCTATCTCACTATATAATGAAATTCATACTCCCTACACTCTATCATATTGCGTATTTATCAAGAGTCTATAACGGGTAACTCCACCATCATATCAATACCCAAGGAACCTTATGAATGGTTCATGAAAAGGTATATAATCAAGCATCACAAAGTATAGGACATCCACTGTCTGACCAGAATAAACCGTTTCATACATTATTTTGCTCCATACCCAAGTAGGGACCAGTATTTCCAGTGTTTTCAAGTATGTAGAAGAAGCTATGAAGCTTCTCCAAAAGGACATTATGTGGTCAAACAAAAGCAACTAAAGATTACTTGACGCCTTTGCTCAAGAGCTCTTAAGACAAAAATGCTGAAGCTCCTACTGAAATAGCGGCCCAAGCTTCTACTAGCCATCATATTGAAAAGGAACACATTAAGCTCCTCAGGTCCTATCTGGAGCAAGCCCTACATCGAATTGATGAGCTAAAGGCTTATTGAACCTATAAAGCCTCAATCAGTATCTCACAACATTATTTCACGAGTGGCTCATGTTGAGTAGGATCTGGAATCCCGCGCAACTCAGGTGTCTATCTATTTTATTACTAGTGATTCAACAAATTGGAGAGTGACATAAGAGAAAAATAACCTAGTCAAGAAGACATTAATCATATTTACCATCACCTTAATTAAGCTGAGCAACGCCAAGATATTCTTTAAAGAAGAGTTAGAAGTCAACCATCTAGTACTAAAAAAAAAAAAGAGTTAGAAGTCAAGACTGATAATCCTCCTTAGAGCACTGAGTGCAAAGAGATGAAAGAAAATTTACATTGGCGTATTACAGTATTAGAGGATAAAAAAGTTTTGCAAACCTACTGCTCATCTGCACATCAACAAATTTAATGATTTAGGCTTTGCGTCAAGAACTTGTAGGAATGATAAAGTATGTCTCAAATGAATGATTAATCTGCTTGATGTCACATCGAGTTTTTATTTTGGAGGAAACGGAGCAACATCTCAATCCTCTACAGAATCAAATATGTCAACTCACATGTGAAGTTAAACAGAGTGACACACAAACCAAAATTACTGAAATTTAAAACTCCCAGAGTACATTTTGTCATAATATTGGATGCTTTAATATAACCTATCTTTAAGGACAAGTTTATACCTGAAAAAAGAGATTATCATTTCTTTCCTCTATGTCTATAAAAACTGTGATAGAAAGTGCTACTGATAATCAAAAGAGTAAGCCTTTTTTCTTTTTTGACCATATGTCTTAAGAGGTTTTGGTACCTCATATAGACGACCTGCACACCTGGAGTGAATTAAAGGAAGCTCTCATCAAATGACTTAGTTCCAAGAAAAGCTTGAGTATGAAGAAGCAGCATTCATGAGAATTGCGCTACGCTGAAATGAAATCTGGCCAAATTTGCAGATTGCTTTTACATCAAGGATGAAAGTCTGTTGACCTCATAGATGCTTAAATTAGACAAAGGTGTAGCTACCGTCATTGTAGGTTTACATAGTAACCCCAACTTAGCCATGCACATATGTCTGTCAGATGAAGCTTAACTCTGTCTAGACATTAAAGAAGTCTTTCTCAATATGGTTAATATACACATGCCATAGACCTTTCAGTAGGCTTCCATAAAACTCAGAATATATACCGTGGAGGAAGCAAAGCCTAAGATGGAGGAGAAACCCAAGTGCAATTACTACAATAAGAACAACTACTGAAGACATGTGCTTTAAGAAGAACCCTGCCCTTGCTGAGAAAGAAAAACGATTGACTTAGGGTCAATTTTCTAAAGCCAACTGACCTAAAGCAAATAGGTGAAACATTGCTAATAACTCTCACATGCATTGAAAATGATTCCAGCGATGACTATGAAGGGGGTTACAAAGAAACAGGCTATTATGTTTTAGGTCACCAGTTGAGCTCGCCATTGCAGATCACTTGAATGTTGAGAATATCAATGAAGACCAGGTTCCAGAAGGCACTTACCTTAATCAAGTCATTGGATGCCCAGGATAATTGATATAGACAGTGATTCTAATCAATAAACTGCCCTTTTGATCTGACCTATCTCAAGCGGTTATAATCTACTAAAGATAAAGAAGTAGTATCTTGAAACTTCCCAAAAAGCTCAATATAACGTTCTGCCTTAATGAGGTCTTAGCCATCCTACCAAAGTTTGGAGGAACTAAAACCAAAGCGAAAAGGTAATTTGGAAGGTCTGAGTTATGGCTATCTTTAATATGGGATCCAATTATCAAAATTGTCTCATCCCATCTCATCAAGAAAATCTAGCTTGCCTGACTTTGAATACACTCAAAAGTATAGCACTGGTGGTCTGAACAACACCAAGGCGATATATGCTTATTATTCCCTGCAAATTTGAGTTGGCAAGTTAGTTTATCAGATCCAGCAGTCCTTGGACAAATATTCAGTATAATATAATTATTAGGATGCGTTTATATAATAAAATATAATGGAGTCATTATTATAAAAGGGGGATATCTATTGCTCCTCAATTATGAAGTTTCCCTTGTACTGGATAATAAAAACTTCATCAAGAAGATATAACTTGTCTGATCAGGTACCCAGTATCTGCTTTGCCTATATGTATTCTATCTGTTAAAATTTTGCAACTCACTACATTGAGTACTCTGCAAATGTGCCAGTCCAATAATATGATGACCATTGACCCTTAATCTTTTGCCTTAATTGTAACCTGTCACTAATTGTTCATGGCAACTCTCTTAAATAACTTCTAACAACTTCACCAGGAGGCATCACAATGCTAGGTCATCAGCCCCAACTTAATATGAGTGGAACAGCATTAAACCCTCGTCAGAAAGTTGACCACAGATATCTGGGGAATATATGCGGGGTAACCTAATAGCTCAAGGTTGGAAGAAGTAGCGCTGACTACTCCCTAGCTCTCAAAGTCATAACTTACCATTATCCAGCGTTAACCCGCTTCAAAAATAGGGAGTTAGGGCCGCGTGAGATCTGGGTACCTTCACTGAGCAACAGTATTCAGTATCTTTAAGACCTACTCCTAAAACTATTCAAACTCAAACTCTATAATAATAAAAAGAGTATTCACAAAAGATAGTTTATTTCAAATAAAACTCAGCTATGTATACTCATTGCGTTTGATCTGGCAACCTATGCCCGCCTATTCATTATTATCAGGTAGACTCACTGAAACTCAGGACATATATCTAAAGGAATCCTAGGAATTTCTCGTGGTGTAAAATAGAAACAAATATTATAAATACAAAAGTACCAATACAAACTAATAAAATATTCAACTAAATCATTAAACTATCCTTGACATCAGTTGTCAGTAGATCATAATACTACTCTAGACCTTGGGGGCAAATCTCAATACTTTTGAAACAATCTTTATTAAAAAAATTACTTGACCCAATTGATTAGGAAGCCCACTTCAGAAAAATAATAATAATAGATCTATTCTTTGAAATAGCTCTCTCAAGAAGGTGAGAAGAACAAATTAGAGCTTAGGTAAGTCATCAGGATCTCTCAACTCACCTCAATGAGGAGTATGATCAGAATATAATATTTTTATCAAGATTTCCAACTTAATTCAAGGAGGAACTAACTAAAGCCCAATTTATTATTATAATGAAATTAATCAAAACTAAGTACATTAGTTGAAAGCCATCCCTGACTGATTTAGACCTAGTTTTGAAAGCCTTAGGAAGAATCTAACCTGGTTAAACATCCTTGACATTCCCATCACTTGAGACTACTTGCACCCTTAAAATTATCTCTAAATTATTAGTGAAATATAAGTATTAACTAATTATACCATAAACTGATGGTTTTAAACCAGATGCAACAATACCTTTAGAGGAAATACAAAAAGCTCTATGACCAAGTAGATGAAGCAGAAGGCATACCACTTAATGCTACCAAGGAGGCATAAGTTAAGCCAGGAGAGCAAAGAGTGGTTTCTGCTAACATAACCCTGAGTATACCCCTGAACTGCATGCTACATATCACTAGTGTCAATAGAGTCTGTAGATTTGAACCAGGAGTTATACAAGGAGTCCAAGAGCCAGCTTAACAGCGGCCTACTGAGCTATTACTTGGAAGCTTAGCCAACCAAGATGTATTAGTCAAGAGTGATTAAGAGATTTGGAAAGGTTAACTACTTCTCATGATGAAGTTGACAAGTTACATTTTATTGATACTCAACTTAATTATGGATTACCCGCTGATATTAGATTTGCGCCATTTCTCAAGTCCATAGAGCCAATAGATAATTGGGAGGAATTGGAGAAAGTGCACTAACTATTTGAAGACTATCAAGATGTTTTCTCCACGTTAGATATCAACTATTGTCACATGAAAGACTGGTCACATAGGATCAATTTAGGAGACTCAACCCCAATATGAGCAAAGCCATATAGAATTTGAAAGTAGACAAGCAATACAAGAAGATTGAGATCAAGAAACTACAGGATGCCAGCTTAATTGTGCCCTTCCAGAGTACATGGTAGTCCCCACTGTCACTTATAGAGAGAATGAATGGTGGTCACAGAAAAGCGATGAATTACAGGAAGATAAATTTCCTCACCAAGAAGGAAAGATATCTGATTCTACAAATTGATGAAGCTCTGTCCTGACTCTTCAGCTCAAATTACTTCCCATGATGGAATTTGACAGAGTTTATTGACAGATAGATCTTTCGCTTGATGACCAAGAAAAATGCGCGTTGATTAGCATGGTAGGACTATTCCAGCCTACCTGTCTCCCTCAGGAATTATGCAATGCTCTCGCCTCAATCCACGGGTAATGGATCAAATCATGCATAATCTTAAACTCATCTGATGTGATTGTATACAAAGAATACATAACAGTGCTTTACAAATCATTCACTGATCATTTAGACCACCATAGTCAGTGTTCCAATGACTGGAAGAGGATTATATTAGACTAAAACCTGAAAAGTGTACCTATTTCCAGCAGGACTTGAATTTATAGGACATGCCATATCATAGGAAGGAATTTAACCCTTATAAAACAAGATAAACAATCTAAAAGATGCCTTATTTAAAGAGCCTCCAATATATAATGGTATTCTTGGGAATGTTGGGATATTACCATCAATTTATCCATAATTTTGCTAAACTTGCCAAACCTCATGTCCATTTGCTTGCCAAAAATACCCCTTTCCTGTGGGGAGTAGAGCAAAGAACTGCATTCAAGACCATGAAGGATTGGTTGACGAATAGAATGTTATACAACATCTGTACTATGGAGAGCCATTCATACTATTTACCAAAACCTCCGACCTAACCATAGGAGCCTTCGCTCACAACTAGATAAGGAATACATTGACCACCTGGTGTCTTATTACAGAAAAACTCTTTAAAACTGAGCGAAATTACAACATCATAGAGAAAGAGTGCTTAGCTGTTCTCCTTGTGGTGAATTATTTCTGGCCCTTCTTGTACCATATGAACTTTACAGTTGTTACAGACCACGCTTCTTTAGTGGCTTAAAAAAATGAAAGATCCAACAAGAAGACTAGCCCATTGGGTATTAAACTTCAGAACTATGCAATAACTTTGTCCATTGAGCTAGAAAAACATATGAATGTAGATGGACTGACCAGATTGCCCCTACTACATTTAGGAAATGACAAATTGTATGGTTACATGACCTACACACTAAGCCAGAATCTAGGGAGGGCGAAGATGATCCAGTATATGAGTAGTTAATATGCCACGCTCAAAAACACAAAAGTGCTCTATGGATTAATATACAATGTTATAAATTCTGCAGAATCACTTTTCTTTCCGCTCAACATCACTTTCAAGCAATTTTGAAAAAATAGTCAATTTTCCACCACTGCCTCACCGCATCAATTTCCCAGTTTATGTCCTCAGATCCACCACCTGTTGCCCCAATGTGGGGCAGTGGGGCTCCACCCGCTAGCGTTTACCACCCAGCAGGCAAACATGTGCGGACTGTCTTATACAGTCCTCAAATACATCTGGTCACTATGTCTCTCCAAGGGACTTAGCACTCCACATTGCACAAGTCCAACCAACCTGCCCCCATCCCTTAGCCCTACCTCAATCCACTATCCGCTTTTGCCTCTGAGTTGAGTACGGACACCTCTTCCCATATGATGACAAAGTGATAGTTGAGCTGGCAACTGCCACCTTTGCACCGGCAGAATTATAGACTTTTGCCTTTATATGGGCTATTTTGACATAGGATTTCCCACCAAAGAGGACGCAGCTGCTGCAGCAGCTACGCCCTTAATATACAAAAACACCCCATTACCACCACCCAAACATGTCTCCCAGATGATACCACATTTATGGTGACCTTTGCAAACCTCTCCTCACACCTTCCCCATCAAACACTTTATGAGGAGATGATGTTGGGATGCACACTTATGGCAAAAATCCCATCCTCCAATTCATTGTCCCAAGTGGTGCTGAGCGCCTAGTGGCACCTTGAGCAATGGCCACCATTACCCCCCACCAACTGAACATGGCCCAGCACATCCCACCGCGTGCCTATATCCCATCTGCACATGACCGCTTCTTTTGGGCTCTCATTGACAATGGTTGCACAATTTTCCCCCTCTGCTTTGAGTTGGACCATTCAAAAAAAGATGTCAATACAATTTAAACCCTGCAAACATGACCAACTCCACCCATGAGGCCACAATAACAGCGTTTGAGTTGGGATTATGGCTTCCCCCAGATAGTGCGCTTGATGAATCAGCAACAAAATTGAGCAACCCAAATCTAAGCCAGCCAAATCCAAGCTAACCAATTTACACCCATGTTAACCAGTCAGGAGCAGGTTTGGACCCAGGTTCAATCCAAAAATCTCCCCCAAAACTTACCCAACAACAGACAACAATCAGCGGATATTACCAAATCAACCAAAATCCCCTGGAATTATGGGATGAAGTGACCAAATCTGGTGAAATTATCCCACCACAAGATTATCCAATTAATTTAGAACCTTATCTGAATAAAGACTTTGATGCCCTCAACCTCAACGAACCAATATGTCCCCAAACCCAATGCCATCCCTTTCCAAAACGACCACATTTTGCAAGGCCACGGTGGCTTCACCCAAAAATCGCTGTATTTGCAGAACCGTGGCAAAATCTGTTGTTAAATTTAAAGAAGGGCTGCACCCCCCTTGTGCACCCCCATCTCCCTCCTATTGCAAAAGAGGAAATCACACACCTCTATGAAACTGCCACCACCACTGTCAAACATGTTGCTTAACTTGCAGATTTATCCTCTACCACACATATCACCAGAGCCAATATTGAGAAATTAGCCCAACTTCCCAATGTCCGCATCCAGGCTGAAAACCATGTTGCTGAACTCATAGAGGCTTTGATTCAGACCCAAATTGTCAATCTCAAAAAATATCTACTTAACCTTGACCCTCATCCATGGATGCTCCAACCCCCTTGCTCTCAGCATTGATCCGCCTAATTCAATGCTGAGCCTGATGATGATCCACCTGATCCCACCTCCCCTCCGCCATGGTGGGATAAGTGGCTCACCACTGTGACACCTGGTAGGTTATTTTCTCATTACTTTTGTGTTTACCACTGCTCAATAAGGACGGTCAGTTCACGTTGTTTATTGGTTGTTTAATTTTGGAGTTTCTGTTTTGGTATTGTCTGTTCCCTGGTCAGCTCGCCTTGGTTAATTAAAAAATATATTTTTCAGTACCTTGGAGATACACCAAAGGGTTTTTGCACAGGGTTAAGCCCACTGAGCAATAGGACAATGATATTGTCATGGTTAAATGACATGATAGTGGGCACCAACCCCAAGGATAAGGCTGGGCGACAGGAGGCCCAGAAGTTGAAGCTTCAGGCCCTCCCTGACCTCAAGCACACATTAGACTAACGCTGGGTACAAGCCAAATATGCCCAGGTTGGTACTAGTGAGGTGCATTACGCCCAGCCCCTTGCATCAGTCCAGGCGTTAAATGAATGGTTTATTCAATTAATGATGATGGGTCAATTCAGTTGACTGAGGAATGGGGGTTTGAAAACTGTTCCATTTATAAAACTATGCATTCAGGTCATATACAACTTCAATCAATTACTCAAGTGTAGTCAGATTCATTGTATTCTACCAATTTGGATGGTAGTGTTTGCCTATTGGTGAATCAGTGCTTGGGACCACTTAGGCAGACCCTGAATTTCCCCAATGATTTAAATTTGTTTTTTGTGACCAACATTCCTTGTGTGGTGACTTTCCATAATAAGCTTCCCTGTTTTTTTCATTTTTTATTAAACTGTTATTTCAGACTATCCTGTGCATGGACCTCTTCAAGGAGGTCTTGCGCTATGTTAACCATTCCATCACAAATATGATTAGGTTATCCCCTCATGTAACGCTGGGCCACCCAGGTTCCCTTCAAACTGGGACGCTTACCCATTCTTCCCTGTGCACCATGTCGCTTTTAGTTGGTTAATTCCATCAATGATCGCCCTCTATCTCATGAGCTATTATTGCTCCAGCAACTTCTGTTATCTAGTAACTTTCATACTAATGGCTAGTTCCCCGGCGTTGGCCTTGTGCACCGTGCCCTACCACGCTGGGAACAGAAGAGTTATAGACACTCTCCTTACAGATATGAAAATTGTCATCCTCAAAAACTTAATAAACTTTAATAAATATGGGCAATTGCCCCAAATGATACTTTATTTATATTCAATAATATATACAGCGGATCCTCACTGTTATGCTCACTATAAACTACTAACAACCTCCTCTCTTCAATTGTCTCATCTCACTGATATCTCAGCAACTTTGGTCAATCCTGACAATTCTACTTAGTAATTTGTTCCACCATATCTCATTCGTTCCAGCATAGTTCATCATTTATTAAATTTGAAATCACCTTAATTTGAGGCAATCCACTCAAGGTTCATGTAACGTTAACATCTCATTATTCATTGTTCATTGAAATTACCTTATCACCTGATTCAGAGGTGATCCAATACAATCATTCACCTAATATCACCTCATCATAAGGCGCTCAAGTCTTTGTACTCATAATCAGGATCAGCGGATTCTACCCATTCCACCATAATGACATAGGGCTTGTCATCCAGTAATATCAGAATTGTGACATTACCCCCACCTTGACTGGATGATAAGGTTCATATTGTAAATACATCTGGAGGAATTTTGTATGCACTCAGTTAATGATCTGACCACTCACAGGGTCCTTGATAGTATAATCATCCACACCAGTTTTCTCAATTTTTTAAAAGGCATAATCCAGATACTGGCCAATTTGTGCCTCCACCCAAACCCATGTTGATTATAAAATAGAACCAGGTCACCCTATTTGAACTGAGCTATCTTGCTATCTGTACCTGATTGGCATCCTGGTTCTATATCTTCTTGGCTAAGCTGAACGAATGCGCTTCATTTTGTAGCTTAATCAGCATATTGTTAGGTTAGTCAAGTAGTGTTAAGAATCCATTCCACCAGTATCTTCCACACAGGCATAGTGCATTGCAGGTAGAGCTGGGTGTCAACCATATAACTGAAGAGGACTCTTCCATGTTGCCGTGTGATAACTGATATTGTATGCAAAGACAGTGGTGGAAAGTAGGGTACTCCAATCAGAGGGTCTATCTGTTACCAGCTTCTGAAGTATATTCACCAAGATCCCATCAATGCGTTCATCCATCCCGTTGGACTCAGGGTGGTATGGGGTAGTCAGAATCCCGCGGGTGGCCATGAGTTCGTTTAACTTGGGTAAAATATGGGAGGTGAGGTTGGTCCCATTATCACTAAGGATGAACTGAGGATAACTGTGTCGCTGAATTATACACTCCATTACAAACTTAGCCACAGTGACCGCCCCCAAATCGCATATTGCCCATGCCTCAACCCACCTGGTCAAATGATCAATCACCACCAGAATATACTTGTACCTTTTTGCTTCAGTTGGCAGAGACCGCACCACATCAATAGAAATTGTATGCCAGGCAAAGTGAGGTTTCACTAACTGATATAAAGTCTTATGGCGGAATGGCTTCTCCATTTGGCACTGGTGGCAACTGAATATTGTTTTGCACGTCAAATTGCATACTTTACCAAAAATAAAGCGGTGCAACATTTCCAGGGTCTTGCATACTCCACCATGTCCAACTGCTCGGTGTGCACTCTAATATATTTGGGCATGCAGTAGGTCTTGAGATATTCATGGTAGCGTCCCCTATCCGCTTGTATAATTCACTGTTACTTAAAAACGTATCAGCCCTTATTCCATCTAATACCTTGATGACTTGTGGCAGTTAGTCATCATATTTCCCGCTGAGCATCTTGTCAAACATTACATTGCTGAGATCCGTCATAACAGCAATGGTTGGCAATCTTTATAAGCAATCAGTAAAATAATGTTTTACTCCAGGTCAGCAAAAGATTTCAAAATTGTAAGCCTTAAGCTTAAGATCCCACCAAGCTAGGCGCCCTTCAGGCTCTCTGAGGTTCTGCAACCATGTAATGACGCATGATCCATTATGACTTCAAACTTTACCCCATGCAAATATACCCTAAATTGTTTGTAGGCATAGATCACCACTAAGCACTCCTGCTCAGTAACAGTCAAATTGCGTTTGTGGCAGTTCAAGATATGACTGCAGTATGCAACTGGATGCTCCTCCACCTCATCATCTTTTTGTGATAGAACTGCCTCAACGGCGGAAAGTGATGCATTTTTATGAACAATAAACTCTTTATTGAAATTTGGGTAGCGCACACTGGGCATTCATTAAATGCTACCCAAAGTGTGGCAAAAGAGTGTTGACGGAGTTCCATCCATATAAACATGGCATCCTTTTTTAATAACTCAAATACCAGTCCTCCAATACAACTAAAGTTGAGTATGACATGGTAGTAGTAGCTGACCATCCCCAAGAATACTGAATGTCTCGCTTACTGTTTGGCGTAGTCATCCTTTGGATAACCTCCACCTTGGCTTGTTAAGATTTCAACCCTGTCGCATCAAACTACAAATCTGAGGTACTTCAGTTGATTCTAAAAAATGACATTTTCGAGGTTTAATCTTGATGTTGGCCTCAGCCATCTGGCTGAATACTTCCTAAAAATGATTAAGATGCTCAAAAAATGTACAGGAGAAAACTTTGATGTCATTGAGTTATATGAGGACACAGGAAAACTGGAGATCTCCAAGGATAGTGTCCATTGCCTTTTGGAAAATAGCTAGGGCGTTACACAGCCCTTGGGGCATATGGGTCGGTTGGACTAGCCCCTTGGATGTGATTATGGCGCATTTTTCCTGTTCCGCCACAAGTAGCTCAATTTGCCAATAACCAGAGATCAAATACATTGCAGAGAAGTAATGAGCTCCCCCTAACTGATTCAAAGCATCTTTCATCTATGGCATGGGATATGAGTCCTTATTGGTGATACTACTGAGCTTCAAGTAATCTATTACTATGTAGTTGGCGCTGTCCTTCTTTTTTACAATCAGAACAGGCGAAGCACATGGACTCTTTAATGGTTTGAGCATTCCTTGTTTATGTAGATTTTCAATTTTTTCAGTTACTACTTCCTCGGCTGCCCTAGACCAGTGGATCAGCCAAGACCTGATATGGGACGATCCCCAGTGTCCACTTGATGGAACACTCCCCACACGCACCCTAAATCAAGATCATCAACAGCAAAGATCTCATTGTATTTTTTTCATAAGGCTTCCAACTGATCTTTCTGGTCCTCTGATAACCCCGTTAAGTTTTCACGCAGTACCACCACCATTATGCTGAGATTCAGTACGATGGGCAGAACAAATTCATCCATAAACCAAACTCATGAACCCTGAGGTACCTCCTCAACTGGTATCAAATGTAAATACGCCACTAACTGGTGCTGGCGGATTTGCATTGGTCTGATATGAAGATTAGCTACCAAGACCTTAATCTCTCCATGTCCTAGGAGTGTAATGTCTGGGGCCATGTGAGGCTCAAGCCACAATTGCTTATAGGGCCCAATGACCTCCCCATAAAGCCCAACTGGCACTTCCACCTCTATCTCAGTGTTTATTATTACTTGGTGTCCAGAGGGGATTGATATAGGTCCAGAATCTCTAAGCGGTAGCCCTTGATATTCATATATTTGATAGGGAAGGGCCCAGGTCCTGCTCTATAGTCAATGGTAATGAACCAAAATCACCCCATCACCATATGCAAGGTTAATATGACCCAGGTGCACCAGATCCTTCAGCATTCCGCTGGAGGTAAAGTAGATCAGGACCGCTGTCCCAAGATTTCAAAGGTCTCCACCATTCTATTAAAAACAGCCCTAGAGTGGCGTATAAAAGTGGTCCCAATTAACAGGTCATAGTTATTGTTTGGCAGCACTATGGCTGGGGCTAAAATGACAATTGACCCAAACCACAAGGGTAGCACGCCGTACACTCCTTAAGAGACTTTGATTTCCACGCCTGAAGTCTCATACACCATATGATGTTCCACGTCAGGTTTTAGTGCAAACTTCACCATCAACTTTGTGGACACTATGTTGATTGGGGCGCCCATATCAATTATATTGCAGGCTCAGGTTTTTGGTATGACAATTTCACATTAAGTACATTCAGAGTAAGATGCATTCTGATTGTTTAAAGCGTGGACATTGAATAGATCTAATTTTCCAAGGAAGCTCATAATACCCTCCCCAACTTTAAGTATTCTTTAACAATAACGTCCATAGGGAGGGCAGCGTTTACCCCTTTTAAGAGAAAAGCATCAGCAGACGGATCTGGTTCATCTGTAGAAAGTTGGTCAAATATTTGAAAAGCATAAGGCTTTGGTTGCTCCTGGGGGCCTGCTTATTCCGTGTCCTTGATTTGCGCTTGTGTCAGCACATTTACCCTCCAACCAGCTGCTGATATAGGAAGGCATCTTCATACTGAGGAACTTCCACTGAATTTACAGGGATAGGTTCAGGTGGGATATTTGAGTCAGAATAAAGGAGGTAGAGAGTCCCATCTTTACTCCGCTCTGATTTTTCCCTGATTGTACTATTCCTGCAGTAGGTAATGGACCTGAAAATTAAGGCAATTTTTGGCCAGGTGCCCATAGCGGCCACATGAAAAACAATTGACCCCATAAGACCTGCATCCTTAATTGTTGTAAGATGAGCCACCCCAAAAAGTTGGACTGAGGTTGAGCGGTGTAACATGCTCCACCAATAGTTGAACTGCTGATGGCAACTCAGTTGGGAGCAATTCATGTATTGATAATAAGGCCAGGGTACTAAATGGATGCTAAACAGGTAGGAATAATTCCATCATTTAAGAAAGTCCAGCAGCGGAGGCGATAGGTTTTCAATCTATATTGGGTGGAGTGAAGGTAGTAAATAGATAACATAAAATTTAAACGAGTTTAAGCAAGGGTACGTCGTCCTCTAAATATGGATCCATGGCATTAAAAAGCTCACAGTATGGTTTCACAGTGGAAGTCAACGCTATGCATATGTCAGGTTCAGTTAAAAACCCTGTATAAATTAACACATGGGCTTTCGCCCTAATTTGATCAGTAAATGAGGTGAGGGTCTCATCATGATGAAACCTGATGGTTAAGAACTCGGCATTCCACTGCACCATCTTCAAAGTTCCTCCAAACAACCACAGCATAGTTTCCTTTACTTCTAGATAAGTAACGGAACTGTTGAGAAGATAGCAAGTAATTTGGTTGGCGCTTCCTACATCTATTGTGGATATTAATAATTTTGCTTTATGTTGATCTTAAGCTCCTTCTACTGCAAACTCAAATTGCTTAAAAATCCATGGATGTTCCCATAACAATCAAACAAAAGCAGTGTTAATTTCTCAGCGACTGGGTCTGCTGTCGCCAAGTTGAATTTGCACAGGGTATTAGCCACTGAGCAACCAAATCAAATGATATGAGGATTGCCAATTCTTTTAATAAAACTTGATTTATTCGAGGTACACCAACCAGGGGATGGACAGTACCGATCACAACACTCAAAATGGCAAAACAAACTACTAACCAGATGGGAAGCAGAAACTGCTTAACCCACCATGGCAGAGGGTGAGGAGGGGTCGGGGGTTGGTTTTCAGAAAGACCCGCCTCAATCAAGGGGTGTTTGTTGCAGTACCGGATCAGAGCAGAGAGCCAGGGCGTTGGGGCATCTGCATAGTGGGGGCTGAGGTCAGCGTAGTAGGAGTTTTCCACTTCTGCATCAAGATTTTGACGGGAAAGTGTCTCAACAAAAGCTGCGAGGAGAACTTCAGCTTCTTTGCGGGCTTCAGGAAGTTGGGTGAAAAAAGAAACTGTGGCGGGTGATTTTGGCTGAGGGGTTGAATGAAGCAAGTGTTGCGACATTCATAACAGCAATTTCAGCATCATCAAATAATTTTGAGATGTCACTGCAGAAGATTCAGGGAAGTCAGGGGGAAGAAGATGGTGGGCAGGCCATGCTGGAGCTGAGCCACTGACTGGGCCACCGCGGTGCGTAGTTTTGGGCAATGAGGAGAGGCCACCGCAGCTAAGGCGAGCTGGTGGTCACTTTGGAAGGGGGTTGTATTGGGTAGAGGAGCAAAATGGCGAGGGGTAGGGGTTTCATCAAAGTCAGGAAGGAAAAATTCTGCCTGACCATAATCGCCATGGCAGAGAGGTTGACCTGTATGCTTACTAATAAGGATATTACCTGATTCGTCAGTTTCAGCCAATAGATCCCATGGATTTTGGTTCACTGGAATAGTGGCATTTAAATTTGAGTGGGTAGGATTGGGCGAATGGGCAGCTGCTTGGGTACGAATGTTGGTCCAAGCTCTTTTAATAAAACTTGATAAAATATATATGGCGCTATCACCCCTTATTTCTACCTTTATTTTGAATATACTCGCAGACCTTTTTGCGCTCCTCTTTTCCTCATAAAACATTATATCCTTTTAATCTTCCATCAGGTTCTCTATACCTCAGTTCCCCAGCTGAATGCATCCTCAGCTTGGTAGTCTTCTATTCTTCTTCCTTTTTCATGTTGCTCTTATTCATATCAAATCTCAGCGTAATTCCTCTCTATTCACTAAATGTCCTCATTTTGCTCAATTATAATTTGTGTATCCCTTTTGTAAATCTTGAGACTCATCTTGATTCCCCTCTGATCTGCCGATATAGGTAGCATATCATCCAGTCATATCAACTTCCCAACATTACCCCCCCCCTTTGACTGGACAGTAGGCTCTTACTGTTTAAATGCTCAAAGGAACTTCACGTGGACTTGGTTGATAATCTGACCCCCAGCAGGTTCCTTAATTGTGTAGACATCCATACCAGTCTTCTCAATAATCTCAAATGGGCCAATCAAAATGTTGGAGAGCTTATTTTTTTATCCAAATACATGCTGGTCGTGGAATAAAACATAATCCCCTACAGCAAACAACTGAAGTCTGCTCTGGCGCTTCTGGTCAGCCGCCTGGTCATGAATTTTCTTAGCCAAACTGGTGGAGTAGGCCTCCATTTGCAACTTGATCAATGTATCCATGACTAGCTTCAGATATTGCTGAGGATTAACACCACCAGTGTCCTCTACACACGAATATAGCAAGGCAGGCAGAGCCAGATGTTGACCATACAGCAATTGAAGTGGACTCTTTCCAGTGGCAGAATGATAGCTTATATTATAAGTGAACACAGCAGTAGGTAGAAGAGCACTCCATTTCTAAAGGCCAATCCATTATCAATTTGCAGAGTATGTTTACTAGGGTTCCATTGACTCGCTCCACCATCCCATTTGATTCCGGATGATAGAAGGTGGTCAAAACCCCGCAAATCGCCATCAACTTGTTTAACTTCAGCAGGATATGCAAAGTAAAGTAGGTTCTGGTGTCCATCAGAATGAACTGCGGGCAGCCGTGCTGCTGTATAACACACTCCATAATAAACTTGGCAGTGGTGACTGCACCCAAGTCGCTAATAGCCCTGGCCTCCACCCATTAGGTCAAATGATTGATGGCAACAATTATATACTTGGATCGATTGGCACTAGTTGGCAGAGGTCCACTACATCAATGGAAACGGTGTGCCATGCAAACCAGGGTTTCACTAGTTGATAGGTGGTTTTCGTGTGGAAAGGTTTTTCCACTTGACACTGATGGCAACAGCTAACCATTTCCAATACGTCATAATGCATGCTTTCCCAGAAGTATTGGGGTCACAAAAACTCTTTTTCTTCCGCAATCCTCCATGTCCTACAGCCCAATGAGCATTCATAATTATCAAGGGTCTATCTGAAGGCTTAGGAAAATTCAGCATCAAGTCTCCAATCCGCTTGTATAATTCTTCCCCTCTTATAAAGGTATTCTCCCTGAGTCCATCCAACACCTTGATCACCTGCAGCGGCTCATCCTGGTATTGGTTTGCCACCATCTTTTTTTTATAATATATCAGCTAGATCCACTGTGATAGCGACCGTGGGCAATCAAGACAGACAATCCGCGTTTTGATGTTTTGCCCCAGGTTGATGTAAAATCTAAAAATTGTATGCTTGCAGCTTCAGAGCCCAACGTGCGAGCCATCCTTCCAGTTTATGCAGATTCTGTAGCCAGCGCAAGGAAGTGTGATCCGTCACTACTTAAAATCTTACCCCATGAAAATATACCTGAAATTATTTGTAAGCGTAGATCACAGCTAAACACTCCCACTCAGTTGCAGTGTAGTTTTGTTCATGACAGTTCAAGCTCCGACTACAGAATGCAACAGGATGTTCCACACTGTCATCATTCTTCTGGGATAATACTGCCACAATAGCAGCTAGGGATGCATCCGTTTGTACTATGAACTGCTTATCAAAGTTGGGGTATTGCAAAATGGGTGCGCTTGCTAACGCGGTACGCAATACATTTATAAGCATTCTGACATCATTCTGTCCAATCAAAAGAAGCGTTTTTCTTTAATATCTCAAAAAGTGGGGCCCCAATGCAGCTAAAATTGAGAATGAACCGTTGATAATACCCAACCATCCCCAGAAACACCTGAATGTCCCGCTTATTTCCTGGCCAAAGTCATCTTGCCTATTGCTTCCACTTTAGACAACTGCAGTTTAAGCCCATCTGAATCCACAACAAACCTGAGGTGTTCCAATTGCTCTTTATAGAAATGGCACTTTTGAGGCTTAATTTTGATATTAGCAGCAGCGAGGTGCTGAAACACTAGCTCCAAGTGGCCCAGATGCTCTGTAATGTCCGAAAAAAAACATTGATGTCATCAAGTTAAACTAAGACGCAGGACAGCCTTAAATCACCTAAAATCGTATTCATGGCATGCTGGAACGTAGCCAGAGCATTACACAATCCTTTCGGCATGTGCGTTGGCTGGAACAACCCTCTTGAGGTGATGATTGCACATTCTTCCCATTCCATTAATGGCAATTCGATATGCCAGCACCCTGATATCAGATCCATGGCAGAAAAATAGTTCGCCCCACTCAATTGGTCTAACACATCATCAACCCGTGGAAGAGAGTAAGAATCCTTCTTCATAACGTTATTAAGTTTATGATAGTCAATAACCACCTGATTCAAGCCATCCTTTTTCTTTATGATGAGCACAGGTGATGCCCACAGACTGTTTGATGGCTCTAGCATCCCTTGCTCTATAAGCTTATCCACTTCATTGGAGACAACCTCTTCCGCTGCTCTAGAACATCTAATAGGACGCGAACAAATGGGAGGTTGATCCCTCGTATCAATCCAATGTACCACCCCTTGAGCGCACCTCAAGTCATGATCATTATTTTCAAAAATATCCCAATACTTTTCAAATAATGCCATAACCTTATCTTGCTGATCCACCAATAATCGTGTGAGTGCTTCCCGCAGAACTACAGTCAGTACGCCGAACAAGGAGCGAGCTGGTAGTCTGAGATCTTCCCATGAGCCAAAATCATGAATATGAAAAACTTCCCCTATAGGGACAAAGTGTAGGTAAGCCACCACTTGGTGCCACCTGATCGTTATTGTCTCCTTCTGTAGGTTCACAAGAAGCACCTTCACCTCCCCATTCCCAGGAAACAATAACCCTGGAGCCACGTATGGTTTAAGCTGTGAGTGCTGATGAGGCGCCAGGATTTCTCCATAAAGTCACTTAGAACTTCAATTTTGAGCCCAGTCCCTATTAAGTTCTGGTGTCCAGATGGTAAGCTTAAAGGGCGCGTTGCTTGAAGCAGGATTCCTTGTACTCATATATCTGGTTGGGGAGAATCTTGGTCCATAGACTCAGTCACTGGTAGCGAACAGGAATCACTCCATCACTGTATGCTAGATTGACCTGACTGAAGTGGACTGGATTCGTTGGGATTCTACCAGGGGAAAAATATACTGGAATATGTTGGCCGAACATAGTAAGGGTTACTCTTCCATATTTATCACAATGCCAAATTTCCTCATGAAAGCCGCGCCAATTAACATATTGTAGTGGTTATTTGGCAAAACCACCACTGGAGCAGACAACTGGACTGACCTGAATCATAGAGGCAACGCGCTATATGCTCCTTCTGACACAGTGCTATGCGTTCCCACAGTCCCATATACTACTTGATGGTCCACATCCAGTTTCAACATAATTTTAGCCACCAACTGGGTGGAGACTATGTTCACAGGTGCTCCCGTGTCTATGATAGCACAGATTTTTGTGTTTTGAATGAATATGTCACATTAAGTACATTCCAAGTAAGAAGAACCATCAGTGTTTATTACTTGTATGTTCAAGGGCTTTGTGTTACTCAAAAAGGAAGAAAAACCCTTGCCGAGGGACCATCTAGTACTAAAAAAAAGAAATACCCTTGCCGACCTGAGGATACTCACTAGCAATTTTCTTCACCGGAATAGCTACATTAACCCCTACTAAAGGAGCGACGTTCAGTTAAGAATCCGCGTTGCTGGTGCCAGTCTGTTCCAGTATCTGCCACGCATATGGCTTCTGCACATCTTGGCGGAAAACAGCCTGATTGGGTAAACTCTTACTCTTGGAAGCAGAAGCAGGGGTATTCAATGAAAGCTGCTGGAATAATAAATTGTCTGATTGAGGGTCAATTTCTACTCATAAAGTTGTTTGGAAAGTGTTAGGGACAAGTGAATTGAGCTTAGCGCAAATAGAGCATCCCATCTCTACTCCACTTGAGCTTTTCCCTGCTTGGTTATCTTAGTTGGCATTGCATACACTTGTGGTTTGCTAGGGCAATTGGCTGCATAATGCCCTCTTTGTCTGCACTGGAAGCAATTGTTCATAAAAGGTGCACATATATAATTTTGACCGGAAGGACCAGGTCAAAAATTGCTAGTAAGGTTCCAGGGTCGTGGTCAAACTGGTGAAGCGTACATGGGCCAGAAAGGGTCTACTGACTCATATGAGGGATGATTATGTTCCAGCGGCTGATAAACCAGTCGCTGCAGCCTATATTCAAAAAAGGATGGTCTGGGGGCAATGGAGGGTTTTGGGCTACATTGGGGGTGCTGTTTATGGCAGAGAGTCAACGTAAGGCATTCATGATCGATTGAGGCCAGTATCCCCATCCAACACATGGGACATATCATTATATAGTTCCCAATATGGTTTGTCCACCACTGTCATCGCGATACCTACATCCTCAGTGGTTAAAATATTAGCCCCAAGTAGAACTTGAGCTTCCACTGAAAACCGCTCGGTGACTTCCAACAGGGTCTCATTTTGGTTAAGCTGTATAGTCATAGATTCAGCTTTCCATTGAGACATCTTGTTAGCGCCTCCAAACAGCTGAATAATGATCATTTTTACTTGTGCGTAAGACATCAAGCTATTTGGAAGATAGCAGGTCACTTGGTCAGCGCTTTCCACATCTAAAGCGGACAGCAATAAATTTGCTTTTTGTTGATCTGTAGCCCCTTCTACAGCGAATTTGAAACATTTAAAAAACTGTGTTGGTTTCCATTATGACTGAAAGGGGGTAACTTTTCAATATAAATGAATTCACTTGGTTCTCAGGTTCTGCTGCAAGGGGCAAGCGAATTGGTTTCAGAGCGACTATGGGGACCATCAATTGGTGCATTATTATACCTCTGGCTGGATGAGATTGAACTCATCAAAGTGGAATCAGAAGAAGTGGTGTTGCATGGGGGGTCCATTGTACTGCCCAATGGATACTCATTTGCTGATCCATAATATTCTTCCCCTGAGTCACCACTAACTGCCCCATTTCCCCCAGTTCTGGTACACCTCGCGAACTTTTTGCTAATCAGCTGTTCCGCTTTAACCAAAGCACATCTACACCATCCATCCTGACATTCTTGTTGCAACGTTTCATATTGCTGTTGCAATTCCCGGTGGAATTCCCTTTCCTCATTCAGTATTTGTTCCATAGTTTGTAATTGCGAAAGAACTTCCTTGATTATATTCTGCAGGCAGGTTTGTTATTGTCTTGCGTTTTACACTTGCTGGTTGGCGTTGTTTATTTGGTTAACAAGGGTGGATTGTTCCTGCACCAATTCCTCATTGGTCTGTCGAAGGTTATCAATTTGCTCTTGCATGTCTGCATACTCTCTTATCTCACTGATAGGAAGAGGGAAGGCTCATTGGCGCTCCGCCTGACTAACGACTTCTAGTCATGTAACTTGACAAATAAGCTGAAGATACTTGGTAGACGTTGACCAAAGGATAAGCGCGTTATCTGATGTTTGCTGGGTATCCCATCAATATGGAGTTGATCTAATTCTGTCAATAGAGAGCCGACTTGGGCCGCCACTTGCAGTTCCATCAGGGTCATTCTTTCCTTGAGCTGAGCAATCACAGCTTCAAGAGCTTCCACCCATTCAGCTAGCTCCGTCATATAGCGCTCAGTATTATTCCCCAAGGTTGTTATGTCCTGAATCCACTCCGCTAATAGGCCATGCTGTTCCAGTAGTTCTCTTATTACTCGAGGTAATTCTGAGTTTAAATGTGGTACTAGAAGGTCCAATCAATGGTAAACATCCCTGACACAATGATCCATCTGTGCCAGCGCCCCTTGTATTTCCAAAAACGAATGATTGAGGGGGTCAAGCAGGAGGTGAGTATCATGCTGTTGTGCCTATGCAAACCACAATACATATACAATTTCAATATTATGGCGAGCCAGGACACGCAGTAGCTGGCTAATCAAAGGTTGCACATAAGCGACTAAATATTCCTCAATTCTGTGGGTACTGAGGCGGCGAGTTAGCCCCATAGTGGTTGCGTTCAAATAAGACATGTACAGCGCTTATCAATTCTCTTGATCGCGTTTGTTATAAAACAGACTTAGGGTATTTTCCCCAGTCTCATCCTCATATAGGCAATATCCGCGCAACAGCCATTCCATAATAATTCTCAGTTGTTGGGGAGTCACATTCGTGGAGCGTCCTTTTTAGTTAGTTGTCAGCTCCAGGAAAGTCTCAAATTGCATATTAATCTTAATTTCATCATCCCCTGGTTCAGTAACAGTAAATAATGTTGGTTCAAGGTTAGGTGCCTCCCAGGCTTCTTCAGCATACCATGCTCAGAACATGATCAGGTTATGTCAGAACAAATGAGGACTTGTCATTGTGTTTTACCATCTATAGTTGCTAAGTGGCCCCCTGTAGTGAGCACCACTGTTGATTTCTAGGTGTCCTGGTCCGCTGTCACCAAGTTGGATTTGCACAGGGTATTAGCCACTGAGCAACCAAACCAAATGATATGAGGATTGCTAATTCTTTTAATAAAACTTGATAAAATATATATGGCGCTATCACCCCTTATTTCTACCTTTATTTTGAATATACTCGCAGACCTTTTTGCGCTCCTCTTTTCCGCATAAAAGACTATATCCTTTTAATCTTCCATAAGGCTCTTTATACCTCAGTTCCCCAGCCGGATGCATCCTCAGCTTGGTAATCTTCTATTCTTCTTCATTTTTCGAGTTGCTCTCATTTGTATCAAATATCGTCATAATTCCTCTCAATTTGCCAAATGCCCTCATTTTGCTCAATTATAATTTGTGTATACCTTTTTCATAAATCTCGAGACTCATCTTGATTCCCCTCCAATCCGCCAATATGGGTAGCATATTGTCCAGTCATATCCACTTCCTGACAGGCAGCTTATTAATACAAACCTCCTGCAGAAGCTCCTTCCCCTAAAAGCACAGCGTTTAAGGCAAGCTTGAGTTCCACATATTTAATAGGTGCAGCATGTTGGGAAGATTCCTTGTCAAAACAAGTCTGATATGACATGGCCGGTGACTGAGGAATTTTACTGTTTTTTGTGATTGATAAATGGGCCCCCTGTAGTGAGCACCACTGTTATACATTCAGCAGTATCTCAGAGATACGCCAAAGGGGTTTTGCACAGGGTTAAGCCCACTGAGCAATAGGACCAATGATATGATGATCCTCATCCTCAAAATAACTTAATATAATTTAATGAATTTGGGCAATTGCCCCAAGTGACACTTTATTTATTTTAATATAATATATACAGCGGATCCTCGCTGTTCTGTTCACTATAAAATACTAACAACCGCCTCTCTTAAATTGTCTCATCTCACTGGTATCTCAGCAACTTTGGTCAATCCTGACAATTCTGCTGAGTAATTTTTTCCACCACATCTCATTGGTTCGAGGAGAGTTCATCATTTATTAAATCAACAATCACCTTAATTCAAGGCGATCTAATCAACATTCATTGTATGTCAACATCTCATTATCTATCATTCTTTGACATTACCTTATCTCCTGATTTGGAGGCAATTCAATATTATCATTCACCCTTTATCACCTTATCATAAGTCGCTTAATTATTTGTACTCATACTCAGGCTTGGCGGATTCTACCCATTCCACCATAATGAATTAGGGTTTATTATCCAGTCATATTAGAATTGCGACATACAAGAAAGTCATACCTGACTAGCTACATTAACTTTGACCTTCAGAATGGGTGCCAACTATAATGGAAGCACACAATACTTTAGGATATGGAGGAGCCAGAAAAACTTACAAAAAATAAAGGATCGCTAATATTGAGAAAAAATACTGGACTCCATAGTTATAGATCTAAGATGCTTGTATAACTTGTAAAAAACAAATGCTGCATAGGGCTAAGTACAAGTATCAGCCAATGACCTTTTCAGCAGCCATTTAATACCTTCAGTTTAAACATCATAAGTTACTGCCTGATTCCACAAGAGAAAATCTATACATCCTTGTAGGGATTAATCATTTCATAAAGTGGGTTGATTAAATTGCCATTCCCGCGCATACCACCAAGTCTACCACTAACTTTTTATATCAAAATATATCTACTAGGCATGGTTTTCCGCAGGTACAGATATGCAGTAATTGGAAAATCTTTACTTGAAGTTGTGAGAATCTCAGCTATGAGCATGGGAACTAAATAACTGTTTCAGCGCCCTAAAACCCATCAACTAATGGTAATGTAGAGTGTCAGATATTTGCCCTCCCAGTTACAAAAGAAGAATGTTTTGGGTCAAAATCTACCAAAAAGGGGAATGTCACCATTTGCAAGTTTACAATGATGATTCAAGTGATTTAAATAAGGATAATGCTGATATTGGCCAAAAGACTCTGGCTGATTCTTGGTGGAACCGCGCTATTGGGGTATCACCATTTTGAATCCTGCATTGGCAAAAACCATAAAATTTAGCAGCCAGATTACTACAACCACATGATGGACCGTGGGGCGACCATTGGATGGTACTCCCCTTGCCCCCACCTGGTCCTTCCAAGAACCTACACGGGGACCATACCATTTTATAGGCATGGCAGAGGTCCCCCAAGGTGAAAGTATTTTATAAAGCAGTGATTGGTGGAATACATCAAATAGTTACCCCATGGGCACATTATGCCACAAAACCCCATCTTAAAATATCATTTCGCCAAAGAGTAGTTCAAATTTCCCATGATCTGATAGGCGAGTATGCCATATTTCCCAATTCAAAATGCGTTTTAACTATTCCAAAACTATGCTCAAATTCCCCCCAACCCTCAAAACAGTTTAAATACTGATCAGTCAGATATCAAGATGGATCATTTATCTGTTACTACCCCACTCTCCTAATAAAAACCTTGTAAAAAAGTTTTTATTAGACTTTATTTTATAATTTTTATCAAATATTTTGTGGGATCCACTGGAATAAGCATCAGCGAGCACAAGAGAGCTGGATTAACACAAATTGTTGGTCACTATAGGGGGCCCCTGTACACTTTAAAAACATTAAAAATGGAGGCTACAACTATAAGTAACCCTCCCACTTTTCCTCTTCACATGGAATCACGTTTAGTTGCTCTGGAAAAGCAACTAAAAAGCGCTCTATACCAACTCAATGAACTTGAGCAGCGCCCTCTAAAACCATGTTTTAGAGACAAGTATATCCCTGGCGAAGGGAGTATTGCTACTTTTTTGTATGTTTATGAAGCTTCCATGGATGGTGCAACAGACAAGCAAAAAGTGCAACATATCCTTCCTTGTTTAAGCCGCCTAACGCAGAGATGATAGTTCCTTACTGGACTTTTGAACACCTAGGCAGAGGTGAAGGAGGATCTTCTAGCTAAATTTGGATCAAAGCAAAGTCTACACAGGGAAATACAGGCCTTTATCAACTTTAGTATGTGCGAAGGTGAATCAACCATTGCCTTTGCTGAACAATTTTACCTCGCTGCGCAAAGGTTTTTAACCTCAAACATGCTTACCCTTGATGATGTTATCGCCCCCCTATTAACTGTGTAAGTGTCTCAGCCTTCTCTAGCCAGACATATCATCTCCATGAAACACCACTTCAAAAGCATCTGCAATATTAAAGAGGCTTTGGTAGAAGTGCCCAAATTACAACTATGTGCCAAAACAAATGTTGCTTAGATGAAACCTTCAGCTCTAACTATTAAGGTGTTACCAATGGTTGAACAGTTGAGAATGAGCTCACTTGTGCCTATCCTCCCTGCTAAACCTGCTCCCTCAGTGCTACTCAAAAAGGTTACAACTCTTTCTTATGAATCAAAGCCCTGTAAGGTAGTAGCATCCATATGCCCGCACAAGCTAACTAAAGCTGCTATGCCTACCCCTCCAGCTAAGCTGTTAAATGCGCTCCCTAAGACTATTCAATCTCTTGTGGCCATATCTCCTAACTCCATCACGGCCTTACCAGTTGTTGAGAATACCCTTTGGGACAAATCTGAGGGGGGTTACGATGATGTTGGTTACTACATATTGGGACCCCTGCGGAAATAGATATGCTTTATCATTTGAACGCTAAAGGAGTAGACAAGACCACCATACCTGAGGAAAGTACCTCAACCAAATACTAGGGTGTCCAAAAGTTATTGACACTGCCATTGATGGTGACCAATTACTGGCTGGTTTGATGCGCCCTCTTCATCGGGTTCATCCCATAAAAACCATCATGGATAAATAAACTGAGACCGCTAAAAAGTTAACCTCTACCTTTCAGCTCAAGGAGGTCTTAGCTTGTCACCTAAATGTAGAGGAACGCTCACTAAGTTTGAGGTGGTCATTTAAAAGATCTGAATACTAGCCATCATGGACACTGGCTCCCCAGTCAACGTGATCTCCACTAAGCTTATTAAGAAGATAAAGCTAGTGCTTGACTTGGATTACATGCAAGAATTTGGAATCTCTGGTATAACAATACCGGTGCTATTGTGGCGTACTCTTCCCTTCCCATTTTAATTGGGAAGCTTATTCTATCAGCCCCTGCTGTGGCTTTGGACAACAATGCATATGATAGATTATCGGCACTCAATTCATAATTGAGTATGAATGTATAATCAACCTGAAGCAAGGGGTCCTCTCGTTACTCAACTACAAAGTCTTTAGTCTTATCCAATAAAGAACCCAACAAGCACGAATACTCTTGCCTGGTAACGTACCCTTTTTCAGCTATAAACTTGCCTTATTCCACTTCTGGGCACAATACAAAGAAATTACCTGATTCAGTGGATGCTAGGGATGGTATCGCTTTCTACTCTGCAGATGAGGCCTTGATTAAGCCTTGTGACAAAGAGTGGTTGACACTAAGATCACACTATAAATCCCACATCATTGCTTGTTGCACCTCCAAAATTGTAAGCAATAGCCCCTTGGAGCCTCGTGTATTGCCTAGGATACTAGACCCAGCCTACCAGAGGCCAATTACCATTCTACTAGGGAACCTCACCGAAAAGGAATAAACATATGGAAACACCAGGAGATTGGCAGAGGTTACCCACTCCCAGTAGAGGACATTGAACATATCCACTCCATTGGCTCTATGGTGGATTTGGGCTTACCCATGGACAACATGGTGTGCACCTTTCCCAATGTTCATATTTAGGATAAGCTGACCCCAGAGGAGAGGGAAAAAGTTCATTCTTGTTGGACGAATACAGTGAAATAGTCTCAAAATTGGACACTGACTGGCCACATGAAGGGCTGAAGCCAAACCATTGATGTGGGAGATGCCTGCCCTATTAGTTTCAAACCTTATCGCAAGTCAAAGGTGGAGGAGCAACAAATGAGGAAGAAGCTCCAGCATTTATTAGGCACGTAATACTTGCTCTTCACAAAGCCCTTGGTCTTCACCCCTCTTACTAATTAAAAGTAAAACGGAGGTCATTGGATAGTCATGGACTACCACAAGTTAAATAACCTCATGAAGAAGGATAGCTATCCTATCCCTCATATTGATGACGCCCTGGACCAACTCTCTGGCTCTAACTTCTTCTCCGCCATGGACTTGGCCAGTGGCTATTGGCAAATGGACCTTTCTCCTCAAAATCAGGAGAAATACGCTCTTATTTGTAGTGAAGGACTCTTCCAACCCACATGATTACCCCAAGGGTTGTGCAATGCGCCTGCCTCTTTCCAGCGTGTGATGGATCACATCTTGTAGGACCTCAAGTTAGCATGTGTCATTGTCTATCTAGATGACATTATGGTGTTTTCAAAAATCTTCAACGAACATCTTGATCACTTAAAGGAGGTGTTTCAATGGTTACATAAGTCTAATATCAAGTTGAAGCCCTCAAAGTGTACTTTCTTCTAAAGGAAATTGGATTTCCTTGGCCTCTCCATTTTACAAGAAGGAATTCAACCCATGCAGGAAAAGGTCGAAGCCATCTCAAAAATGCCGCCCCCTAAAAATCTATGGGATATTCAGGCATTTCTAGGGATGATGGGGTATTACCATCAGTTTATATCTAAGTTTGCCCAACTCAGTGAGCCCCTTGTCCGGCTATTAACCAAAAATACCCCTTTTTATTGAGGTGCTGAACAAAAGGCTGCATTTGAGATGATGAAGAAACTGCTACAAAAACATCCCATCCTTTGGCACCCAGATTACAATAAACCATTTATCTTGTTTACTGACGTCTCAAACTACGCCGTTGGGGCCATTTTATCTCAATTGGATGAGAACAGTGTTGATCATCTGGTATTTTGTTTCAGTAAAATGCTTTTGAAAGCAGAACGCAACTACAGCATAACAGAGAAGGAGTTTCTTGCTGTTCTGTTAGCTGTAAAATATTTTCGCCCTTTCTATATGGGACCAACTTCACTGTAGTTACAGACCATTCTTTGCTGAAGTGGTTATAGAATATGAAGGATTCTACTGGCCGGTTAGCTCACTGGGCTCTAAAGCTCCAGCATTACGATATGAAGAATTAACACCATGCAGGGACCCATCACTTAAATGTTGATGGGTTGACAAGGCTGCCAGTCCTTCATATGGATAACAGTGAGGCGGAAAGGTTACATGACCTATTAATGACCCCAAATGAATGGGAGGATGAGGATGAGCCCATCCAGAAGATGTTATCCTGGCACTCCTGCAACACAAAAGTGGAGGATGGGAAGTTGTATAAATAAGCGTGGGCAAAGTAGCTGCCTTACCTTTGGCCCTTGGAACGCGTACCTGCTATTCTAGAAGCTCACTCCACCCTAGGTCATGGAGGGGCAAAGAAAATGTATGAGTGGATTAAGGGTCAGTACTATTGGGATTGAATAATGGAAGCTATTGTTGACGTCTTGAAAGCTTGCCCTACATGTAAGAAGCAATCCAGTTTCAAAACTATATACCAGTATCAACCAACTACCCCTCAACAACCGTTTCAAGCCGTTAGTTTGAATTTATTAGGTACCCTTCCTCATACTACTAGTGGAAACAAAGTTAAACTAGTGACTATTGATCATTTCACTAAGTGGGTGGAATCCGTGTCTCTTCCTGATCAAACGGCCAAGGCCACAGCCACCTTTTTACATCAAACCATTTTCTCTTGACATGGCTGTCCCCAAGTACTACTATTTGACAATGGGAAGAACTTCACCTCCAGAGTAGTAAAAATCCTGGCCACCTTTATGGGAGCACAACTTTTCTCATCTTCATACAATCCCTCTACCAACGAAACTGTGGAGAGAGCAAATTGTACCTTGGTATCCAACCTGCAAAAAAAGGCATCTTCTGATCAACTTCACTGGGATCACTTCTTACCCAGTCCCCTAATGGCCTACCAGATTAGTTAGCACTAGGTATTGAAAATGTCCTCATTCTGGGTATTGTATGGGTGAGAACCAGTAATACCTGATCTCTTAGTTAAGGATGTATTCTCCTCTAGAGTTGAGGAGCCTGAGAAAGTTATTAGAAGGTTGTCATAATGCATCATTTAACTCCAATATGAGGCAATGACCAATTTAGCAAAAACGGTGACTAAAGAAGGGTAGGCAGCCAATGAGCTCTGAACCCCCTACCTACATTACAAGTATCTGACATGATATTATACTAACATAACTGCATCACTCCTAGAAGTGGTAAGCTTGGATCAATCTGGGAGGGTCCCCTCACCATCACCTACAAAAAAGGCAATAATACTCTATAAAATCGTTAGCTACAGGAATCACCATCTACTGAGTATATGGCTGCTTCCTTCAGCTTTATTCTCCCCCCAACATTCTTTAGGGGGTAATGTTGTATATTTGCCCTCGCGGCTGCAGAGGTAGAATGTCTTGGGTCAAAATCATCCAAACTGGGGAAATGTTGGCCATTTACAAGTTTGCAGTGAACATAAATGTGATTTAAATAAGGATGATTATGATATTGAGGATAACAGCTAAAAGACCCTGGCTGATTCTTGGTGGAACCCCATTAATTGGGGTAGCACCCTTTCAAAACTTGCATGGGCAATAAATATAAAATTGAGCAGTCAGATTAGTCCAACCATGTGATGGACTGTGGGGTGACCATCGGAAGGTATGTCCCCAACCACCATCAGGTCCTTAAAAGCACCTATGTGGGGACCATCCCCTTTTAATAGGTGTGGTGGAGGTCCGCCAAAGTGAAAGCATTTTATCAATCTGTGATTAGTTGAAATATATCAAAACATTACTGCATGGGTCCTTATACCCCAAAACCCCATCCCAACTATTGTTTTGCCAAAAAGTAACGCAAACTTTCTCAAGATCTGATATAAGTGTATACCATATTTCTAATTCAGGATTCATCTAAGCTATTCCAAACCTATCCTTGAATTCCCCCCAACCCTCAAAACAGTTTAAATACTGGTCGGTCAAATATCAATAGGGATCACTTTTCCTTTTTAACCTGTGCTGCTAATAAAAACCTATAAAACCCAAGTTTTTATTGGTGTTTATTTATTAAATTTTATTAAACCTTTCTGTGGGATCCAGCGGCATAAGCTCCAGCGAGCACCCTCAAGCTGGAATCCTACACTGATGGTTGTGACCCGTTTGATGTGTGTTTTGTTCCACAGATCTATTTGGAAACACAATACTGAGCATTTAGGACGTCTCTTCATTTAGTTGGGTCACTTGGCCTTATTGGCACATCTTTGGCCTGGGTCTTTCCCCTCAGTAAACTCCTGCACTCCTGTTTCCTAGACACCCTCAATTTGCCACATTAATTCTACAGATGTAAGAACTGGGGTTGGGGCAGAGTCCTCAAAGGGTAAGCCATGACCCACTGATCATCCACCACATGAGTGAGGTTGCCCTGGGAGATGAGGGGGGCTGCTGACCTTCTTGGCCCCTTCTTGGATGGGAAAGGGAACGCCCCCTGATCCAGATGGAGGAGGCGCTCCCCCAGACGTATAGGAGGGTTCAGGATGTTTGTCACAGCACTGAACTAATTTCTCAATAATAATTACTACAAAGGTGGTGCATTAACTCAATTAGGCCCAAACTCATATTTTAGACTTAAGGTCAACGTTCTAGATTTGGCAATAGTGTACTTAGAATGCTGTCAAATCCATGGATGTAAATTAGGTGTAACACAATGTCTTAGTCAGTAACATAGTCCATCATTTTTGCATTGATGTAACATTTAGAAATTTATCATCTGGCCTCTTGGTACCAACTGGGGTCTGCTTAGCCCTTACACAGCGTTGGTCCAAGGTGTGTTTCAGATATCATAACTTATGACAACATTAGCCTTATGCTTGCGTGTGGTGACCTTTGGTAAGTCTTTGAATACTTGCTTCCTCAAGTTGACATCAGGTCAATGTTATCATGCATTGTACATATGCTTAGCTCTGTGGGATTATGGGCTCCCTTGTAATTGGTGGAAACGTGAGTTGGAACTAAGTCTCAACTTATATAGCTGTTTGACTGCACTGTATCTAATCAAAATTATTAATATGATTTAATAGTATATTACATAGATTAGCTAAGATGAATATCTTCATGATTGATATTGCTACATTGATACAGATAAGAGGTGATATAAGTATACTTTTGGTAGTCTTAGTTAAGGCATAATTTTTATATCTGATATAATGGTTTTAGTTTGCATGCCAAGCTTTGCTCGGGTGATAGATGTGGTGTTGGAACTCAAATCTAGGTTTGGTCATCTATTGCTTGGCACAAGTTTTGGGATCTTGCTTTAATTGTAGGATGGCTGATAGCTTTTACTAAGCTTCAGTTGAGGTGATTCAAGTGGTAGCATCTTGGTTTGATAAACGGATTATATCAGCCAATTTAGTGTAGGTTGAAGTTAATGGTCCCTATGAATTTTCTAAGTCTGTTATGGGTAGCCTAGATTTATGGTTACTTTGTATGGTTTTAGGGTAAATGTTGAAATTTAAATGTTTAATTTTAGATTTGAATAGAATTTTTTAAGTTTAGATAAGGTAGGGAGGATACCCCGGTGGTAGAGTATGGACCCTCTACCACTGCCTCCCGAGTTCGATCCCGGTAATGGACTTTGGGTAGGGGACGATTTTGACTGTGTTGGTTTTGCGCGCCAATGCCCCGAACCGAGATAGCGAATAGCAAAGGCGGTCCATGGAGTTCCTGGCCTATCATACGCCGCGCATGGAGGTTTTCCGGGTTTTATCCTCCTTTCCCATTTTCTTCACTTCCCTAATCGGTGCGGTATCGTCCCCAGGCCGGCCCACCTCGAATAAAAATTTAAGTTTAGATAAGGTTATTTTAATGGGGATATTTTTAATTGGAATTTAAGTTATAGGTTTCGAAGTAGTGGGAGGTGGATGAAATGGGTTAGATCCACTTATGGGTAAGGTGTCAGATTTGGGTTGGGATTGGCGTCACGCTGGGTAAGCGTTGAGATTTGGGGGGTTCAGGTGGGTGGCGGGTAAGCATTGTCATTTGAGGGGTTCAGGTGGGTGGCGGGTAAGCATTGTCATTTGGGGGGTTCAGGTGGGTGGTGGATAAGCGTTGAGATTTGGGGCTTTAAGTGGGTGGCGGGTAAGCGTTGGATTTGGGGGTTCAGGTGGGTGGTGGTGGGTAAGGGTATTCTACAATGGGACTGTGCTACCTTGTGATGACAGCATGTGATAAATTTTGATTGGTCCACATTACCCCTGATTCAGGTGGGTGCGAAGGGGGTACTCAACCTCCAGCCTTGAGTTGGAATTTGACAATTGCCTAGTGAAGATAATCTTTAAACAATTTAGGTGTAGATGCCACTACTGACGATTAGGGAGGCCTATACCGACCACCCAAACTTCCAAGCCCAAGTCGAGGCGGCCCAGAGCCGAGTTTTATCGGCTTTTGATGGGTTGAGCCTGTGGGTAGAAAGGTACCGGAGCATCTTGAACTCGCTAAAAGGTAATTTATAAACAAATTCGGGGTTTATTAAACTCCACAACAGAATTTCAAATCGCCACCACCCGGATGACGGCCAACTTTAAAGCCCTCGGTGAGGGGGTTTATAGGGAGGGCTTCGACCCCAACAAAGTTGGTAAGTCCATAGTAATCGTTAACCAGGTGGAAGTTTAGCTGCGCATCGGGTGTATTATTCGTCCGTTTGGTTTATCCGACGTCGAGATCTTTACCTTTTTTGTTTTTGATTTCGTCACCGTAGTGGAACTCACTTGAAACTATTATTTTTTCACTTTCCTTATCTTCGTTGGCTTCTATAACTTGCTCCAACGCTAGCTTTTTAAAACTTTCGGCACTTGGTCTTGATAAGCAGCGGGCAGGGTAGGCTTTTTATTGGGTGGGCCGTAAAGAGTGGCGAACTTCACTTGTCGCAAACCATATTTCGCAGCGAATTGAAAAGCGTTTAGCAAGTTCAAACCTAATCTTTAAGATCATATTATTCCAACCCCGCCTATATTCGTATCGAGGGGAGAGTACTAAATCTATTTTGCATTTAGATAGGATGGCAAGAAGCATCGACCTCATCTTCAACACCCATACCGCCCTCCTTGAAACGATGGATCGGGAGGTGCTAGGTGATCCAGTTGGCGATAAATTCTAACGGCGGGTAGAACCGGCGGTCAACATTCAGACCCGGCTCCGGGAGGTTTTATCGGTACTTAAAAGCTATCGGGCTTCTTTTATTGACAAATGGCTTTAGGTCAGGCAAGAGAAATTCTTGGAGGAGCAGAAGGAGCTTGAACGGCGCATCTTGACCTACACTGGTCTAATGAAGCGCACGGCGGATACGGAGGAGGCGGCCAATTACGTCACGGTACTAAAGTTTGACTTCCCCGGCTCAAGTCGGTAGGAATGCAACCAGCTTTACGCCCACAAGGTGGCCAAGTGCCAGAAATACATGGACTGGATCGGCTATCTAAACCAGATCCAAGCTGGGAGTGAGTTATGGTGGTCCCTCAAGAGCTGCCAGTTTTTTGACCGGCTGACGAGGTGGCACTCGGATTGCCTAGCGTGCTTGCGGGCGTCGGAGCCGACGTTGGAGGCCATGAGCGTTCAACTTAACGAGGTACCACTTTCGGGGTAGGCCAACTGTTTCTGTAGCATCCCGAGGCGACGGCGCTCGATATTCCACAAGCCAGCCAGACTGCCGAGGAAATCTTCAGGGTAACGCTAGCGCCGTTGATTTAATCGGCAGGCCAACTTTGCCAAGTACAGGCATGCGCTGGGGCTACCCGGGTTAGACCTATTGGACGCACCCATGCTCCGGTGCGCTCTGGAAGAGGCTACCGATAAGCACGAGCGGTCTGGCTACCTCTTATTCAACCTGGACCCTACCGAGAGCTGGCGTCGTGGGTTTTTTGAGATAAATCACCGTGGTCGGCTTTCCTTGGTCCCAGCGGTTCGGTGTCGGATAGAAATGGTGAGCAAGGATTTATCTGAACCCTACTGACGTGTAGGAACCCATCGAACTGAGGTCAGCCACACTTAACGAGGTCTCGCACCCCAGCCGCCAAGATGTATTTCAACTGTCAACTGCTGAGGTCGATAGGTACCACCTGGTGTTAATTTCTAATCACCAGTGTACGCGTCATCTACCTACAGGCTGAAAGCGCACTCGATAAGGATGAATGGCTACGGGTCTTTCAAACCTACGTTAAGGGCGGCACGAACAAGGGCGGCACAAAGCCTCGCCTATTAAACAAAGTTGGACTTTGCTTTATCATCATAATAAGTGTTGAGGATGTTTCTAGGGTATCGTCCACCGCCATCTCACGGGATCAACCTCTAGAACCGAAAGCTGTGCCCACGCGAACTTCCTGTTCACACCCAAATCTCTCGAAACCTACTGCGCCTATCCGAGGGCTGGCGGACGAGCGCCAGGTGCCTAATCACTCCGGCTCACCGCGAGCCGTTTCAGTTTCCAGTATCAATGATTCTGAAGGCCCCGGCTCGAGCCCATGTATAAAGCTTGAGGAGGAGGTAGTGCCTCAAAGTAAAACTTACTGGAACCTTAGCCCGGATGCCTTCGACCTTCTAACGACGAGGTGATCAAAACCGGACACGTGCAGATACGAGGTAAGCCTCCCATGAAGTACGATGACTGTTTCAGAATTCAAATCGGCAAAGCCGCGGGAAGCTTTCAACCACAACCAACCCTCGAGCATCGGGAGCTGGCGCAAGGTCAGGCTGATACTCAAGTCCAACGGGATCCTTTACCAGTACCATAAGCAGGTAGGCGACTTGGGTTTAAAAGTGGGCTATTTGGCTGACTCTTTAGGACGACACCATTTTGAGCACCTTTGACCTGAAGGAGCTTCCGCGCTTCAATATCCGGCCGCTGGATCCTAGCTACTTCCACAACCCCTCCTCGCTTGAGATTGAAGAGGCGGGGAAGGAACCGTGGTACTTTAAACTGGAAACGGTGGTCGAGCGTAATGGGTGGCTGTGCCTGCTCAAATCCTTCGCCCAGCCCGAGGTTTTGGGGCGGGTGCTGCCCATCCCCAAAGTTTACCGCATCTGTCGCTCCTTCCAGCTCAGGATCGTCGAGGGGCGCAACTTCGCATCCGCGGCCGACCTTTACTGCCAGGTGGCGCTTGACGGGACCCTGGCCAGCTTTACCTCGTCCAAACCCAAGTCGAAGGCCCCGTTCTGGCGCGAGGACTTCTTGTTCGACGACCTCGCGCCGTTCCGGGAGGGGGTGACGATCCACCTGCTAACCCGGAACCGCTACCAGAAGGATACTCGGGTCGGGCGCACCACCATCCCGATCCGCTCCATTCGGCCGGGGAGATCTACGAGGGTTGGTACCCGGCCATCCAGGAAGAACCCAAGCCCAGCGCCGGGCTGTTTCTGAGTCAGTCTCGGGGCTCTAAAAGGAAGGGTTCGGTACCGAATTTAAGCACCCCGAAGCCGAAGGGGCTCAAGGATGGTACGGTGGCGGACCTTCGGTTGAAGCTGCGGTACGATGAGGTTGTGGTGCTCAAATCGTCCGAGTATGCGGCACTCTTGGAGCTGCTGATGGATTTCGGAGCCGATGTCGTGTATGACCTTGTGGTGGGCCCCAAGTATCTGGATTGGGTGGCCGAGACCCTCCTCAAGATCTACTGCGCCCGCCACCGTTCCGTCGCTTGGCTCAACTACCTCGCCGAAGGGGAGGTGCAGGCTACCGACGATCCCAACCTCCTGTTCCGTGGGAACACCATCCTCACCAAGGCTATCGACGCCTATATGAAGATGGTGGGCCTGCAGTACGTCGACGAGACTATTGGTGGCATCGTGCGCGAGGTGTGCAAACGCAAGGTGTCGTGCGAGGTGGACGTCGCCAAACTCCGCCGCCCGGAGGACGCCAAGCGCCAGTGGAAAACCCTGCTCAGCTACGCCCACCAGCTATTCGAAGCGATCCAGGGCTCCAAGGACTGCTGCCCACCCGAGCTGCGGTGCTTCTTCCACCATTTGCGCAAGGCTAGCGATGACAAGTTTGGGGACTCCCCCGCACTGCTGGAGAGCACCAAGTATACCTGTGTGAGGTAACCCTTGTCGGTGCGCTAATCTCCAGCGGCTTCCTGTTTCTACGCCTGTTCTGCCCAGCCGTGTTGTCCCCCAAACTGTTTGGCCTCGTCAGGGGTAGGTCGTTCCAAAGCTTGGCTGATGCGTAGAACATCCGGACGCCAAGACGCTTCGCACGCTCACCCTCCTGGCCAAGTCGCTCCAGTGCCTGGCCAACCTCGCCGATTTTGGGGTCAAGGAGCCCTACATGCTGCAGATGAACGATTTTATAGCGGCAAGCGATTATCGCCTTCGCTAACCTCCGCCTAGGATAATACCGCCAAGCTGATGGCGTTTATCGACTTTATCGCGGTAAGCCCAACCCCTTAAGCTTATCCCAGTCCCCTCCCGCCTCGGACGCGGTGGAGAGCCAAACGGGCTACCCGCTGCCCCCGCACCCCACCGGGTTTCACGCCCCGCAGCCCCCTTTGTGATCGACCTTGACCGGGAGCTCTCCTTCCTCAGCGGGTACGTCGCCCGCAACACCAGAACCCTCAAGCTGACCGCAGCCGACACCGCCACCCGCGCCTCAAAGCCCGGGAAGCTGGAGCGCCTGATTTCGGTGTGCAACACGATCGACTTTATCGTCAAGGATTGCGTGCAGTCGGGAGCCATGGATACATCCAAAGGGCTACCCTGATGGCCACCGATTCGGCACCTAGCGTTAACCATATGGTATCAGGTGGGCTTTATTATTGTTAATCTTGATTTTAGTGTATGAGATTTAAAGTGGATGAATGTTGATCTTTATGAATATAACCTTGAGCCAAATCCCATCGTTATCCAGATAAATGTCTCCGGATTTATGAATAGTAGGTGAAATGCTACAAGCTGATAATCGCTAGGATATTTTGATGGGGTAGCCACCTGGCTGGTCACACCTTTTATAAATTATATCCACAGGTTAATCCAAACAGGTTCCAAACCAATTAAGAGATATAAGTTTTAATGGGTGCGAGACCTTGGGTAAATCTCTTGATATTCTACTAGGCAAATTATAGAGATCGGGTTTCCATATAAAGCTAGGTGGGTAAAAAACCGCTATGTAAGCTCGTAAACTTTAACTGCGAGTTTGAGGAACGAGGTGATAGCACTTTTTTATAGACGGGTATTTAATCAGAAGGTATCGTTTTGGATAGGGGTTTGGTAAACTTCAGTTAAACCATGATCCCCTCAGCTTACCTCAGCCTCAGATTTGAATCGGGGGTTTGAATTTTATACTGCCCATGTTTTTAAGTGGATACGGATTCTTTATCCAACGCTAAACATGTCACATGTTTATATAGGTTAAACTAATTTGCTTGAAGTTGTTCTATTACCAAACTCTCACTATCATGATCTTATTCTTGGGCGGTAGTCATAAAAATATGATGAGACCGTGCGCACTTTTTCTATAGTTCCAACTTCCCCCAATCTAGTTGTTTGATTAACCTTCAGTTATTAGATGCATCTCCCTTCTTATGACCTGGACCCAAAATAGGTAGTATGGTTTCAATCACCCAGGGCACTTGTTAAAATTGGGGCTAGAGCATCAAATTTTGGTTGTACTGGTGAATTGGACAATAAAAAGGTACTCTATATGATGGCATAAACTTTACTGATGGAGTAAAACCTTATTATCATGATTTTGAACATATATTAAATATAATGCACTGTAGTCTCTTTTCTTTCCATTTGGCATTTCTTACCAAATGATTTTCTTAAGGGTAAAAAACTCCAACTTTGCCCCCCACCAACCAGTTACTCCCATATTCTAAAAACCCCCGCTGGCTGCTCCAGGGTGGGGCAGTGATGGAACACCCCCTAGCATTTTCCATCCGGTGGGAAAACATGCTCAGACTGGATCATCCAGTACTAACAAATCCTTAGCTGCTTCATCCCACCCAAGGATCATGTCCACCTCACTCAAACCCAGGTGGTGCCTTATAGCCCCCTGGTGCTCCCCAGAACACCATGCATTTCAGTCTTGGGGTTGAATATGGGAACTTGTTCCCATATAATAAACCATAATTGAGCTAGACCAGTGATAAAACCTGCCAGGTTTATTGACTTCCACCCTTCAAATGGTACTTTGACTTGGGCTTCTCCTGTGAGGCTGACACTCAATATTGGTGGCATTCCCTTTAATCTATAAAAATATTCCAATATTACCACTCTATCATATTTACATGATATAATTGAGGGTACCAACCTGTAAAAACAGAGCTTGTCATGGATAGGTCAAAAAGGGTAAGTTGGCAGGCCTCCCTGACCTTAAGCATACCCTGTACCAACACTAAAACTGGCAAGATATGCCCATATTGACCCTAGGATGCGCGTGATACCCATTCCTGTGTTACATCAAGGGCATTAAAATACACCAGCTATATTATTAATCAGGGCAGTTTGTTACAGTTGCTTGGGGAACAGGGTTTTAAAAAAATTTCCATTTACAATATTGCCAAATAGGGATAAATTTGTTTTAAATTGATAACTTGAGTTCTGATAATCTCAAGCTACAATCACATTCCAGATAGTAGCATGTGCTTATTGGTTAGTTTAGGCTTACACCACCCTTGCAAGTTGATGATTCTCATCCTAATATTTGATAATGATCTCTCAAGGCCAACCTTACTTGGCGGTCAACTTCCTTAATAAAAGACACTCATTAGTTTTACATTTTTTTGCATGATCCCTTAGTTGAACTTGTGCGTGGACCTCCTCAAGAAGGTCTCCAACAATATAGGGTATTTTATCTTAACAAAAAATGGCAGAATCAGGTGCACAACTTGGCCATCCTAGTCCCCTCCAAATTGGGGCACCCAAGCACCTTAGCAATGATCTGCACTTGATTATGGACTCCACATTGGTGTCCAACCAGATTGTAATGTTTATTAGTTATCTTGTTGCCTATTCTGTGTTGCACACCCTGTCCCTAGGTCCCTCATGCTCTAGCACCTTCTGTGATGCTCACTTTTCAATCCTACTAGTGATTAGATTCCTTGTGGTTTAGCTATGTATCCTGCACCACCTCTTGAAATGAGAGAGTTACAGACACTCCTGACATCAGTCAACAAACCTTTTTATTTTAATGCATCAGGATTATCCATGTGGGGCTTTATTTAAGTTTGAACTGGGTGTGCTGGCTGTTTTCATGGCCACTATGGTGCTCACCACGTTTTCTCATTTGGTTTAGTATTGGTTCACCTTGGTGTTACTATTGCTACTGCCAACTGGGAAGTTTCCACCCTTCCTGCCCATACCTGGTGGACTCAGACCATTCATAATCCTGTTGTCATGACTCATTGACTTTAACCAAAATTTATTCCAAAATTCAACAGGCTCCTGCTTCCCTCTTGTTAAAAACCTCTTTTAATAATAACAAAGGGGCTGGTACTTGTCCACCCTTTCATGGATATGCTTTATTTGCTTCTGAGGCATCTGACTGGGACTTTGTGGTGTTCCACACACACCCTTTGTGGAATTCAGTTGAGGGTTTGGAGCGTTCCTTAGACCAGCGTCACCCAGATGAGTCATCTGTCCAAACCTTCTATGAGCTCTTTACTCTGCGACAAGCTGGCTTTTTGTTTTTAAATATTTAGTTGAATTTTGTGAAAACCTGTTATAGATTTGGCATAGTTGTTGAGATACTTCATAGGGATTTATGTGCAGAGTCAAGCCCACTGAGCAACGGACAGATGATATGGAGATTGTCAGCCCACAAAACAATGTAAAGATTGTAATAAAATATAAAGCAATTGCTAAGCCACACTAATTTATCTAATTAATAAAAATAAACTGATTCCTTCTTCTCCGCTCACTTCTTCCTAGTACAATCCTCCTCCTTCATTCGCCTCATCTCGCTTATATCTCAGTGACTTTATATGGTACCATTTCCTTGGCTTAGCTATTCAGCTCTGCCATATCTTATTGGTTCTGGCAGAGTAAGGTATTCAATTTATATCGCCTTAGTTTGAGGCGATTTACCAATTGTTTGTCATGCATCAACATCTCCTAGTTACCTTATTTGGAAGTGATCTAATAACCATCCATTATAACCCAATATTGCCTCATCCTAAGGCGCTCAAATAATCATACTTCAGAATCATGATTGGCAGATTCTACCCATCCTGCCATAAAGACTTAGGGACTATTGTCAAGTAATATCAGAGTCATGACAGGGACCATGCCATATTTCTGAAAAACTCATTAAAAAGTTGTTTCTCCGTTCCACCTTAGACCTCCTCACAAGTAATGCCTCTGTATGGCAATTGCCCCCTCCCAACTTTGACCAGCTGATTGAAGCTATTTGGGTAAATTTTCCGCCCAAACCCAGAAGAAACCAGGTAATTTTACCGCCACAGTTTTATCTGGGGTGGCCCATACAAATATGAGCTCCAAAAACTTGCACACCTCTGAAAAAGAGGAATCTTATCCTTCTATTCCTTCATCTTTGGCATAATTTGAAGGCAAGCAGGGGTTCAGCAACAGATCTAGATCAAACGTCTAAGTTGATTCTGCCATGGTTCTACCTGCATTGGCCTCTATAAATATGGTACCTGAGACTAAAATTTCCTTGAATGGGGCAGAGCTCCCCATCTGACTTTCCTGTTTCATCAGATTTTGAGGGTTCAGATGATTCTAACACTAAATTTATTAAAAATCATTAAACTAAAATCATTTTCTCTTTGCACCACATTCCCATGGTGCAGGCTGTAACAGTTGGGTTAAACTGATCACTACATTTTGACTTGAGATTCAGAAATCTGAATCTCGAGTTGAAACACTTTTTGAGGTTTTTTAGGTTTATGCGGGGTCCAGCACTGGGCTGTGCCCTGCACTATTCTTAGGCTCTTAGGGGCCTAAAGAACAGTGCAGGAGGGGCTCCCCAGAAGGGCGACCTTAAAAGGTTGAGCCCACATGATTCTGAACTCAGTTCAGAATTTTTCCTCATTTCCCACTCTCGCATGGGATTCTCTGGTGGCCTCAGGGCCGCCCTTGCCTTGTCTTACCTGGTATCCCATGAAGAGATAAATATTTGTATCATAAACAAAATAATTGGATTTGGTGTCAAGAACCTAGATTCCACCAAATACCCTGGTTTTTTATGTCTCATTTGTGGTGCTCTAAGTCATTGGGATTGAATTCACCCACAAGTTTATTTTCAATAATAAATAAAACATGGCTAATTTTGGGGTCAAATCCTCGCTTACCTGGGTCATCTTTTCTCGTTTTTCAAATTTTCCAAAAATCCAATGTTGAATTGGCAGATATGACGAATCAAAGCACTTACCCTGAGGGAACCTCATATTAGACAAACATTTGGCACCCATCGCCAAGGCAAGATGGTGATCGAAAACTGGGATGTTTTTAATCGTTACACAGGCTGGATCATCAATGAAGGGCCTGGGGGTGATGGCCTTGGATAATGATGTACAACTGGCCCACAGATCAGTTATGGGGTCGCTGACACTCAAAATCACTTTATAATGTAACCACTTAAAGCTAAATGAGCTGAGTATCATCTCCTGTGGCTTAGATGTAGACCCCATACCAGTGTACTAAATTACACCTGTGCCCACGTGCTTGACCTCTACCATGATCCGCAGAGCACAAGAGGTGGAATAAGAGTTATCCTTCAATATAAAAATGTTTATGCTATTGATGAAGATATGGTGGGATATTTGACCTCAGTAGTGTTTGTGGCCAACTATCCCTCTCCATTTTATGATGCAAAAACTTATCCTGAAGGCATGTTTATGCCTTATAAGGGGTTTTCTGGTGATGTGTTAGTGATGACTGCTTTGAATAAAGGCCATTTTAAATATCTTTGTTGGCTGCTACCCTTTCATCCCCTTTAGGGAAAATAAGCACAACTATTTTGGTGGATAAAGGAGCCTATTAGAATTTCATTGGCCAAGCCCTAGCCAACTACCTTGAGTTGAATTACTTGCCAGGTGGTATGGTTAGGGGCGGGGGTTCCCAGGGTATTATCACTCTGAAGGTTTGGGTTAGTGTATTATAAGGTTGAAAAATATCATTTGGATGATCGCTTCAAAGCAATTAATAATCTCTTGTACCCCATTATATGGGTTAAAAGTGGTGGCAAAAATTTGATGTCAGGACGAACTTGAAAGACAATACCTTGTCCTTAGCTTTGAATAATTGTCATGTCAGGATTTTAACTAGATGAATCCTTCCAATATTATCCAAATTTGGGGTTTTAGTTTTTATGGGCGTAATTTCCAGCTAATCGCCTAGTTCAATACTATTTAATGTTATATGTTTAATTGAGTTTAGGTTCAACGGAAGCTGCGTTTACTGCCAAAATGTCATTTAAAGATCGTTGTGGGAGTTACCAGCAGAAAGATGATGAATCCATTACAAATCATCCAAAATTGTTCTGTCAACTAATTTGGAGCACCGCCAACTAGTGCTGAGAATGCTCGAAGTTTTATATATTTATGAATTTATATACAATCGACCAGCAACTTATGCTGAGGATGGATTGACCTAATTTAATATTCAGTGATCAGATGAGCAGATCTGGAGGGAATCGCTATGAGTATGAATGAGTAAAGTTTATGATCTGATAGAGGTTTGGAATCAAGAGGCTGATGGGTTTTCCAGTGGTTGATTGGCCAAAGAGCACTTGGGCGCAGTAGCCCTGAAAGTAGTATAAATAGTCATTCTTCCCTTCTAATAAACATCTCTCTTGCACCATTCTTACTTTTATTTTATAGTGGCTAATACCCTGTGGAGTAGAAGTAAATGGGATAGGGGATCCCCGATAGGTGCGGGTGATCACACCTGGAGTTGCTGGCGCTTCCAGCTCCCATGCCTCCTCCTTATGAGGAATTAGTGGGAACCTGGCCAGATGGCTACCAGCGGATGCACTGACAGGCCGCCAACCTTGGGGGGTGCAGCGCAGGAGTTGCCATAGATGCCCAGGAAGGGGGATGGACTCACTGGGGCATGCCCAGATGGGTAGATGAAGGGTTGCAAGGGTGGGGCAGTGCAGAAGTGCCTGAGCCACCCAGTAAGGGGGCAGGACTTGCTGGGGCATGCACTGAGGATGCCTGGGGCTAAAGGCGAAGCCGTTGATGGCTAGTTGGTGTGTTGGACGCAGGACTTGTAGGAGTTGGTATGCCAATGAAGGCAAAACAGCAAAGGGCTCCAGTCTTCATACTGGTTGTCCTGGAACACTAGTGGAGCCTATGGTCAATTTTGCGACAAGTCAAAAGTTAGTTGTCCCCTTGTCTGAGGCTAACTCTCGGGTGAAATTTGCCTCAATAGCTCAAAGTCCACACACTCAGTCTCGCTCCATTAATGAAGTCCTCTTTGGAGGTACCCTTAACTTTATGTTTGTAGGGGCTGGAATCTTCAGTTAATGCGGCTTCATACAATATAATACCAACTCATTCAGAGTTTGGTTGCGAGTTCAAACTCACTATTAATTTGGTGCATATAACTTCTCCCATTTAACATTTGACTGTATGGGAGATAGCAGCCTTAAATGTGTGGGTTAAGGAGCAGTTAGCTAAAGGCGCAATATTTCAGCATACCTCCACAGTATGCTCCACACTTCTTTTCGTGGTAAAAGCTGATAGTACCTTATGCCCATGCATAGATTACGGGAACTTAAATAATGTTACTGTACCAAACCTACATCCCATCCTGGTGGACTCACATATTGTCGCCATGTAAAGAAGGCTAAAGTCCTCTCCAAACTGGATTGCTTAAATGTGTTTAATCATTTTCTTAAGAAGCTACCAGGAGTTGCTAACCACGCTCTGAACCAGAAATGGTTTTTTAGTTTTTGGTCATGACCTTTAAGCTCAAAAATGCACCTGCTCTCCTCCAACGCCAAGTAGATGTGGCATTGAGGATCTGCTGGATGTATGCGAAGTTTCCTACATGGATGATATTCTGATGTTTTCCACTGATCAAGATTACCATGTAATTCACTTGAAGCAAGTGGTTGAGCATTTGAGGGCAGCTGACCATACGCTAAAAAATCAATAAGTTTGAGCTCTTCAATTCTCAGATCACCTTCATGGGCAATATCATGTTTGACCAAGGCCACATGATAACTCCAGATAATGAGAATGTGATTTTTGAGTGTCCCATCCCAATTTCAATCAAATAATTGAGGAGTTTTTTGGGGATGTGCACGTTCCTTTAGTATTTTACACCAAATATCTATGAGGTGGCGGCGCCCTTGTATAAGGATAGTGAAGCAAAAGTGCTCCAGTGGTCCCCTTTTTTGTGGGATGACTTCCACGCAGTAAAGTGCACCATGTTGTCTAAATCCGTCCTTCACCATGTAGATCTCAGAAAAGGAGTTTATTATAGCTACAGGTGACTCAAACTTCGTTATAGCAGCTGCCTTGTTACAAGTGGGCGGAGATGAAATAAAGCAACCAGTGGGATATTTTTTCAGAAAAATGTTCTTACCATAGTTAAACTACGCCGTTCATGACAAAGAGTTATAGGCAGTGGTTGAGGTTCTAACCTAATGGGTCTTCATTTACATGGCTCATCCCTAAAAATCTGCATACATACTGATCACCGTGCCTTGTTGTATTAACATGCACCTCATGTATTAACCCCATGACAAACCTGCTGGCATGAGACCCTGGCCCAATTTGTATTCTCTTATGAGTTTACAAAGGGCAAGTAGAATGGTTTGGCGAATGCTTTGAGTCAGAACCCTGCATTAGCTCCATATCCTAAGGATCTAGAGGTACACAACTCCCACTTGATGATTTCGCTGAGTAAGATTGTTTCCCAACATCCCTCTCCAATGACCACAGATCAGCGCTTTCTCCTTTAAAAATGTGAAGGAATGTGGTATGTTCAGAAGGGTGGTTTTTACAGCCCTTGTCAGCAGAATATAATTTAAGTCCTCTCCAAGAGCAAGTTAAATCAGGAGGATATTACCATGGGTTACCACATAGATATGATATAATGTGGTTTCAGGGTGCTTATGGGTTCCCTCCAGACCATTTTACCAGGAAATCATTTGGGACCATCATGATGGAGTTACCGTTGGACATCCTGATAAGGTAAAGTCTCTTTAGCTAATTTGCCACACTTATATTTGGAAGAAATTAGCTGCGCAGGTTGCCAGGTATTGTAAAAAGTGCCTGGTCTGCAACCAAATGAAGCCAAATTGCCAGCCTCAAACGGGGTTTTTGGTACCAGTTCATAAGGATGAAGGGCCTTGAACTTCCTTATTGGTGGATTTAATGTGTAGTTACCTGCATCTGAGGGCTACAATGCCATCATGGTAGTGGTGGACCGTTTTATGAAGTTTTCACACTTTATTCCCTGTAGAACTACGGTAATTGTGGCTGAGATGGCTAGGATCTTTGTGTCTCATGTGTTTGCCTTTCAAGGGGTGCCCCAGGAGAAAATTAGTGAACGTGGAACTCGGTTTACTTCCATAATTTGGAAAAAGGTTGTATAAGACTCTTCAGATTCGCCCATGACATTCAATGCCTATCACTTCCAATCATATTGGCATACTGAATGAGTGAACCAGTGCCTGGAACAGTTCCTGTGATGTTACACTGCTGCGGACCATTCATATTAGTTTTCTAATCTTCCCATGGCCCAATTTAGCTATAACAACACCCAACATTCAACCGTCAGTTGTTCCCATTTTTCGCCAACTATGGGTTTAACCCCAGCTTTAATATGGAGCCCAGCTGTAAACCACAGTAGAAGCAGTGGTGGACTTTATAAAGCTATCAAAAAAGTACACCGCGGGGTGAACACAAATTTGGATGCAGTTATACAAGCTGATAAGGATAACGCTGATGGAAAGAGATGGGTAGATGCTGCGTACAAGTAAGGGGATCTCGTGATGCTTGATGTTAAAAGCATCTAAATTAAGGAGCCACGCAAAAGCTTGGGCCAAAGAGGTTATAGACTTACCTCATTGTCAGAAATGTGGGCCACGCCTCATAACAGCTGTATCACCCCACATCATTCTAGATCTTTGCAATCTTTCATGAAAATAAGCTGCCATTGTTTGAGGGCTCCCCACCAGAGATTCCAGAGGCTTACCTCATCGATGAGGCGCTAGATTGGGAAGTATAGGAAATTGTAGCCTCTTGCCATGTTAGAAGAAGGCTTGCCTACCTGGTATCCTGGAAGGGATTTGATGCAGCAGAGAATAGTTGAGTATCAGCGTGCGATTGTGCCCATACCCAAGATCTAATTGATGTTTTCTACAAGCGTTTTTCTGAGGCAGCAGGACCCAAGTCAAAGCAAAGTATTGCCGCCATGAAGCTGATCCCTGACCACAAGAACTTTTTCTTGGAAAGAGGACTTAGAGGGGGTGGAGCCCTAAAAGAACAAGAGTGTAGTATCATGGTTACATAACTTAGTTGAGGGTACATACTGTAGAAACAAAGCTGGTCTTAAGGAGGCCAAAAAGGTTAAGTTGGCAGGCCTTGTGACCTTAAGCATACCCTGGACCAACTCTGGGTACAGATAAGATACATCCAGGTTGTTCCTAGGATGCGCGTGATGCCCAGCCCTGTGTTAATCAAGGCCGTTAAAATGCACCAGCTAATTTATTAATCATGACTGCTCATTATGGTTGCTTGGGTAACAGGGTTTAAAATTTGTCCCATTTACATTAATATCAAATTGGGATAGATCTACTTGTAATCAAAAACTTGAGTTCAGATAGTCTCAAGCTACAGTCACATTACAGATGGTAGTGTGCACTCATTGGCTCATTTAGGCTTAGAACCACTCTCTCAGATTATGAATTTTCCCTCAATGTTCAATAATGTTCCCTCGAGACCAACCTTTTTCTAGTCAATTTCTTATTAAAGATTCTTATTAGTTTACTTTTTTTGCATGGTCTGAGGGCAAAACTATGCATTGACTTCCTCAAGGAAGTCTCCAACAATATATGGTATTTATTTTAACAAAATTAAAGGCAGAATCAGGTGCCCAACTTGGCCATCCTGGTCCACTCCAAATTGAGACACCCAAGCACCCCAGCAATGATCTGCACTTGATTATGGACTCCACCTTAGGGTCCAACCAAGTTGTAAGGTTTATTATTATCTTGTATAATATGTGTTGTACACACTGTCCCTAGGTCCCTCGTGTTCCAGCACCTTTTGTGGTGCTTATTTCGAATCCTACTAGTGACTAGTTCCCTTGTGGTATGGCTGTGTATCTCAAATTACCTCTATGGGAATGAGAGAGTTACAGACACTATCCTGGGACACACCATCCTTTCTGAAGACACCACTTTGGTGGTTCAGCTTGCAGGTTTGCCCTCCCACATCCCCCATGGTGCTCCACCAGGAGCTGATGGTTGGTTTGCCCACTTACAATTCTAATCACATCCTTCAGTTTGTGGCCTAAATGGCACTACACGTCTCACAGGGCATCAGGCATTTGCCACATTATGCAAAAATTCAAATAAAGTTTCTCGGCAATTTCCCTCATTCTATTCTCCCTTCTGCCACTGACTATATATTCTTGGCTCATATCAAGGTTGGCAGGGTGATATGTCTAGCATGTTTTTGAGTTGGATTACTCAAAGCGCAAGTGCTCATTTTAGCTGCTTCCACCATCTCTGAGTTCCCCTCCACTGATGCCCAATCAGCTGCCATTTCTGCAGCATTTTTAATTTGGGGTAGTATTCAGCCCCCTTTAAAGCCTGATGCTGCCACAGTCCCCATTTCAGCCAATCAAGCCTAACCTCAACCCAAACCCACATCTATACCAGCCAATCAGAAAGTCGTTTGGACTAACATTTAAACCCACACTTCCTCCCACTTATTAGTCTTGCCCCAAACTGTAAGGCCTCAGATGTTAGCCAACAAGCTGGACTTGGGTCTTCACCCCTTTAGAACCTAAAAGGGTCCAAATACTAAGGCACTCCCTCTCACCCAGATCTCTATCCTAGGGCATACACTAGATGAGAGATGGGTGGCTGCTGCCACGCCCTGTTTGCCACATATCTCTACCACCCTTACCCCCAACCCAGACCCATCCTAGTATCAAAATATACAAGTTTTTATTTAAAATTAATTAAGCAGTTTTGTGAAGACTTTAGGAGTATTCAGGAGCCCCCACCAAACTCTACATTCCCTTCCTTAACTTGTATTTCAGCCTGAAGTTAATCTGAAAGGGAAACTTACATAAAAAGCAAAATTCGAGTAGAAAGTTGAGGGAAAGAGGGTGAAAACAGTTTTGAATTTGCCACTCCAGTCTGAGATCAAAAATGCCAATTTGGACGTTCATAAGTCAGAAAATTATCCTTAGAATAGCTTGGAAACCTCAGTTGTTAATATTGAGGCGAAATTAAGGATTGAATTTGTTATTTTAAAATAAGTATGGAACTGGTCCCCTATCACATTTGGGCTTAGTAGCTGTTTCCCTTTTCCACCATATAATGCATCACACTGCTAATGTTAGGATTTTGGGTTATTTTCTTATAATTATTGAACTTTTTTATAAAAAAAGAATAATTGAAAGTCTTCCTAGGAATTATTTTAGTAAGCAAACATGAAATATGGACAACAATGCACTAGGTTGGAGCTTGTCCATATCCCCTTCCAACGCGCTCACCCAGAGCTCATTGAAATTGCCAGTGCCTTGTGGACCTTGGCTAGCTCTGTGGGTCTTAGCGTACTCTCATTAAAAGCAAGGTCTTTCCATAGCACGTTGGTTTCTTAACAAACCTACGCTGATGCCCAAATTCACTATAATCAGAATCCCTGGGCCTTATTATTTGAGGTTTCTGAATCAGAGGAGCTTATTGAGATGTCCAACTTTACCTTAGAACTTTCTTTATAAACCAATCATGATGACAAGTATACCCATCAAATTTATCTCACAAACAAATGCAACGCCATTCCTCTCTGATTATTAGCTCGCTGTTGATGCAGCTGCCTTGCCTTACTGATGTTCTCTCTATAGAGCTGTCACTAAGTCAGTGGTGATGCTGGCTGAGGGTGTTCCTCTTCCGCTGTCCCAAATCACCTTTCCACATTGGGTAAGTGGGATCTTACAGAGTTCCAAAAACTTCATATGAATCATTATTATATGTCATGGCATTAGATAAAGACCCCAATTTGGAAATAACCTGCAAAATTATTGCAACTTTTTTCAAACTCTCTAATAAGTTTTTTATAAATTTCAAAGGCGAGTCCTTTGAAGGCTATGCAAAAATTAGTTACTTTAGCCCCAACAGTACCTCCTAGTAGACTTTTGGTCACTAGTGTGAATCCCTTGACAGAAAGGTTATTTTTCAATGCAAATCTCTGCTAACTGCATGCAATATTTCTAGAATTTACTAGGTAAAATTTGTAGCTAAATACAGAATTAACCTTATATTAAAATTTAAGGACAATTATAAATTATCGAAATCTGGACTGGTAAGGTACAGTAATTATTGGAACAATACAGTGGAATGTGGAGGGTTCCGCTGGACACAATTTTTACCAATTGATTCACCAGGTTTTGAAAATCTTTGGGATTTGCTGCTCGTTCACAAATATCAACCCCTAGATTGATAACGTGCAGGTTCTGTTTTTGCAATCCTGCATTGTCTGATAATATGATAAACAACTGATATCATTATGAAGACTAATATCTGTAGTTGAATAGATCACTAGTGTTTGGTCCAACGCTTGACTGTTATTCCTTCTCAAAATACTCTAGGTGTCCTCAGTAGGAAATATGACCCTTATCCGCATAACTTGATTCATGCTCAAATTTTTAGTTTATGACTTTTCTCTGGTGACACAAAGTCAGTAGCAGTTCCCATCTCAGCTCAGCTTCTCTTCTTAGGATCCTCGATCCTTACTCTTTATCCTATTAAAGAGTCTCCAATTAAAGCACACAGTAATAGCTTCCTTGAATATGAATAGAACTAATATTGACTTCTGCTAAATAACGTTTCTATTAACTGAATTCTCAGGGGAATTTATAGATGGAACTTGGCGCCCAACCCTCAATTGGCGCTAAAGCTATAAAAACAGCAGCCATTTCCATTAAATTACCCTTCATCATCTCATCAACAATGGTCTTTCCCATCCTGGTTAGGATTCCGTTGTTGGACATCCTTGAGACCTGAGACAGAAGGAGTCAGAAAACGTGTCCCTAACGTTTTTTACTAGATCCCAGTGAACCAATAATATCTGGTGAGCAACCTGCTTAGGTAATGGGACTTGTTACCCATTAAGGCAGGTCACAAACCAACTGATTGATTCACTAGTTGCAGGTGGCATCGCTTACCTCAAAACTTTATCCTTAAATTCCCAATTGGTTGGTGATAGGATCCAACTGATCCCAATTTGTACACCTGATAGTTAATCATTGATCAACTATAAGATGCCTCATTTCATTGACAACTCTGCCCAATGAGATCTTAAGAAGTCACTCAGATTGATCCCCAATGGATCCAAATCAGGTGAATTAAATAAAATTCCCTGAGCATTGTTAACATTGAAATTGGGGTCAATGATATCAAATCACTCGCTATAGGGAATTATCCTCTAGCAACTAATGGTAATCTAGTTGGATGGAATGTGGACAACAAGTCCAACACTTCCCTTCTTGCCTAGATTCTACTGAGAATAGGATTGGGACAGGAGAATACCGCTTTGGACACTAGGGCAAATAATTCTTTGGTTCAAGTGGAGCACACTTGATCTGTATTTAACGCTGCTCAGGATAACCTTTGGCATGAAGCTCTCTTCCTCTTACTCCTTGCTACTGCTTACTCAGAGCGCAGCCTCCATGACCTACTATCATTTTGGGCTGATCAATTTACTTGTAATGATATTAATATCAGGAACTGGTTTTCACCCATCAGGGCACATGACCCATTGTCATATTCAGGATTCTTGGTCCATCATCCTCAGTTTCCTGATTTTCCTCCTCATCCTTGACAGGAGATTCTTGCCATCAATGTTCATTTTGCAGCAAAATTAAGAATGCTCATTTATATTTGCTCTTGCTATTTACTCATAATAAATTCTTGGAAAACATCATTCTTAATTCTTCTCTGGAGAGATTATCTCATTAATTTTATGATTAATTTTCTGAAATTAGAGCTTAATTGGTTCCAGAATGAATAATGTCAACTATCATAAAAATCCAACATCCCCTCTCATCCAGCTCATATGTTGAATTTGGAGTCTTGGTACCAACAACTGCTTGATAGCATGTCTGATAAAGACGTTCAGCACTTCCAACTGATGAGTCAATATGCACAATGGAACCTCTTTTATGGTCCTCCCAGGACTCATACTCCCAGTCAAGTACCCGTGCCAGTCCTTCCATGATATTATTGGAAATGGTATCCAACCCTGACAAAACTTGGTTAGCAATCATCTCAAATGACTCATGACCAATCCTCCCTCTGTCGTCATTTTCAAGTTATATTTTGAAACTCTTCTAGATTCAGATCCATTTATGAATACTCCTACAATCATTGTTGAACATCCAAAAGCAATGCCCTCCACTCTTGATTGATTGCTCCTCACTGGATCGTTTTGCTTCTAGAGTTCCTTTTCTGACTTGACCAGTATTATAAACCAGCTGTTCTGACAACTAAACTGGTCATTGATAAACTGCAAACATTCCAAACTTACCTATGTAAAACTTAGGACCCAAGTAACTGAGGCTCTATCCATAGCTCTGAACCCCTCCAATCTCATTAACATTCTAGATTGAGATGTTGCAGTTTACACTCTTTGCTTTGCCAACCAAGTTCTTCAAAGTTAGGCCACAAAGCTTCCAGCCTCTCCCAGCTTCCATCGCTCAAACTGCTTCCACTTCCAAGACTCTCATAATCATCATTTTCAGGATGCCATTCACTTCCTGCATGACTATCTCGTTTCTGGCACATCCCATTGGTATATTACCCTGATGGCTTTAATAGGGGGCATGATTTGGCAACCCTCTCCTAGTATCTCTTATGTGATGGAGGCCCATATGTCCAATCTTCTTGACAAAGCCCATTGGCAAGTGCTCAAGATCAATCTTCTGGCTCTGGAGCCATATCAGGATTACTTGAGGTTATTTGCAGAATGCCTCTACTTGTTCTGTTACTTACCTACCTCACCTGAGGTATCACATTTAGCATGTTCTGATATTTTCATCTCTATTCCCCTAGTCACTTTCTCGCAGGGATCATCCTCCACTCAACAAACTTGGCATCAAGTAGGTCTAGCCCTTGCTATCATCCAATCTCACATAGATTTTGACGGTTTGTTTACTTCTACTGCAATCCATCCTCCCTCCTCAAGAGTGACATAGGCAGAATCATCCCTGAGTCAAAGATAACCAGTAGAATAATTATAAAAATATATGTTTTTTAATCTGAGCGTTTTTAATAATTTTTTCCTAATTTTTATCGATCTTTTATTTTTATATAGGACTTGACCTTCACTCAGTTCAACAGTCCATCTTTTTTATTGATCCCACAAACTGGTTCCTGGGTATACTAGGACCTACTAGTTTTCTAAGGTTAAGAGGTCTTATTTTGAAGACTTACCCATCTAGTTTGGTTCAGCGGTCCTTTTTTAAAAATTAACCAAATCATCAGGACATACCATTTTAATGGTTCACAGTCCTTTGGGAACACTTTTTTCATCAATCCACTGCTTTAAATACTTAGCATGGACTTGATTCACTATCCTTCTATCCAAGAGATTCTTGATGGAATAGGCATCTGTTGCCATCTTAGCAATAATCTCAAATGGACCTGACCACGTTTCATCTAACTTGTTTCTTCTCCCAAAACTATGCATATTGTAATAGGCAACTCTTTTGCTTATTTGGTATTCTAATAAAGCTGGTCAGTATTATCATCCATCAATGTTTGCGCTGATCCTTTTCTTTAAGGCCATATCAAATGCTTGCAATTGCATTTCAATCAGGATATTTGACTATTGTGTCAGGTATTGCTCAGCACTAATCCCCAATGTTGGTTTCACCACAAAATAATAAAATTGGTGGCAACGCGGCCTTCCTTCCATATGGCAACTCAAATGGCATTTTCCTCATCGCTTATGATGACTTATGTTGTATTCAAACGTCACAAACTAAGGTATGTTCCCCATGCAGAAGTTCTACTTGCGACCAGCTTCCTCAGCGTCATGGCCAGCATCCCATTGACCCATTATACCAGCCCATTTGTCTCTGGATGGTAAGGTAATAATATGACTCCTTGGATCCCCATCATTTCATTTAATTTCAGGATCACATGAGATGTGAAATTTGTTCCATTATTGCTCAATAAGACCTGCAGACATCCATATCAGTATACTAATTGATCTAGGATAAACCATGTATTTCTTGTAGCATCTGCTTTAGCCAGAGCCTTCATCTTGACCCATATTATCAGATGGTCAATCACAACTATGATGTATTTGACTCCCCAAGTACTCATGTTTAATGGTCCCATCACATTGATGGGCACCATATGCCAAGCAAATCCAGGGTGGACCAGTTGGTATCCATTCATGTTCTTGTGGGGCTTATGAAACTAGCACTCCACACAACAATCCAGATAGTTCACGACATCATAGTTGATGGACTCCCAGTAATAATACTGGTGAATGTGATCAGTCATCTTCCATAGGCCTCCATACCCAACAACCTTATGAGCAGCTTGAATGATAGCTGCTTGTTCCCATGGCTTTGGAAATATTAGTCATTTCTAATCAATCATCTTGAAAACTTGTCCATCCATGGTCTTGGTGTTTTCCATCACTTTTCAAAGCGCACCTTAAATTTCTTGGGGCCTATTCCCACTTTTCTCCTTTGACCATTATCTGGAATAGCTCATCCACCTGCTGTTATACTACTTGTGTTGGATATTTGCCCTCACAGCTGAAAAATAAGAATGTATTGGGTCAAATTCAGCTAAAGAGGGGAAATATCAGTCATTTGAAAATTTCTGATGTTACTAAGAGTGATTTTAATATTAATGAAAATGACAATATCAAGGATATCGGCCAAAAGACCCTGGCCAATTCTCAGTAGAACCCCATAAATTGGGGTAACACCATTTTGAAACCTGCATGGGCACTAAATGTAAATTGAATGGTCAGATTACTCTGACCACATGACGTACCTTGGGGTGACCATTGTAAGATACTCCCCCAACCACAACCAAGTCCTTCAAAGCACCTATACATGGACCCCCCTTTTATAGGCTTGGCGGGGTCCCACAAGGTGAAAGAAATTTCTTGAATGGAGATTGGCTGTAGTACATAAAATTATTACCTCACAGGTACAATTTGGCCAGTCATTATTCCCCTTCCATTGTTCCACTATCATGAAGCAAGTATCCTGAGTTTCAATATGCTGTTCCACCATATTTTCTAATTTGGACTAGGCTAAGCTATTCTGAACATATCCTCGAATTCCCTGACCCTCAAAATACTTAAAATACTGAATGGTCAGATTTTGAGGGGGGTCATTTTCCTTTTATTGTGCTCTTGATAAAAGTTGTAAAAAAGCCAGTATTATTAGAACTTTATCTAAATTTTATTTACAAACTTTTGTGGAAACCAGCTGGTGTAAAGCACCAGCGAGAAATAATAGGCTGGTTTCCTACATCCCCAATTGGTTTATCTATTAGATCTTGGCTTAGACGGCTTAGATGGGCCCTGATCAAGTCCCTCAATTTCCTTTAAAAAGCAAGTGTTAAAAATAAAGTTTACGCTTTTTTTCCTTTTCACAATTTTAAGTATAAATTGTATTTATTTGAAATTACCACACCAGACTATATATTTGAATTAAAATAAGATTTCTCAACCAAGAGAAGCAACCCAGGTAAAAAACCTACACCCTCAAACTTTGGGTCATCTGTTCCTCAAACATTAAAAAGGATCCCTGGTACTAACCCATGATCCCAACAAGTATAATGATTATAATCATGCCCATGACCAGGGAAAAATAGATTTAAAGAGTAGAAATTGCCGTGTGACAATTCTGGAATGGCTGGGAGTCCCAAAAAGTAGGGCTAACCATTAGAGAAGTTTAGTGGAAGCAAGATTATGTTCATTTTTGTTTCTAACCATCAGCATTAAAAAAGGTGATTATTCAAAGTCAGGTAAAACTTTCAATATCAGGGTATTTGTGTTTTGAGTGATCCAACTTGAAACAGGATGGGCAGATAGTCTGCCCACCCTCAATGTGGGTCTATAACGGATGGTTGGTGGCAGAAGGGAGAACGGAACAAGGTGGAATCTTGGGAAATTTGGTCATAATAAGGGCATATTGTGACAAATGCCCAAGGCTCTGCTAGATGGGTAGTCCCATTAGTGACCATAAACTGAAGGATGGAGGCTGAAGCTATAGGTAGCTAAACTAAAAATCAGCTACTGATAGAGCACTGGGGATGTTGGTAAGTAAACCATTAAGATAAACTACCATATTTTTTTCTGCTGATAGCTGGGTGTGAGTGGTGTGGAGAGGGGTGCTCTGGAATTACAGGGGCACAATCACCACAGTTCTGGCATCAGCTTCATTTTTAAAGCCTAGGTCAAAGTACCCCTTAAAAGTCAGAAGTCAATAAAGCTGGTAGTCTCTGTCACCACCTATGCATATTTGATGATTGTTTATCAGTGTATGGGGAAAGGTTCCCATATTTGGCCTGAAGTATATATTTTATGTAGCTCTGGGTGAGCACCAGGGGGCTTTTTGAGGCACCACCTAAGGATGTTTTAGGTGAAGGTCAAGATCCTTAGGGAGAAACAAATTTTTCCAAGTATTTGGGGTAGACTGGATGACCCAGTCTGAATGTATTTGCCACCCCTTGAAAAATTCTAGGAGATTTTACCACTGCCCTACCCTGGAGCAGCTGGTGGAGGAGCCAATGACATCAAGGTTGAAGTAGGTGATGGGCTTTCAGAGCTGTAAATTTTACTAATATTTTTTGTAAATTTCTCAGAAAGTGTTAACAAGTGAAAAGAAAGATAGTATATCATATCAATAATATAATGCAGTAGGTAATGTATCAATCATCAGTATAGGAGAACAGAATTCATAAACATAGTAATATATAAATAGTAAGTGATATTAATAATGTCAAGCACTTAGCAAACCTAATGAGCCTATTGAGTAAACATATGGCTATTAAACTACTTAGCAAATCTGAACCTATAAAATCAATTGAAAAACACTAAACTTCTTGGCAAACTGTTTTTAATTAAGATTCAGAAGTGATAGTAACCAACTTTATAATAACTACTCAAATCTTCCTTTTTTTAACTCCATATCATTAATCAACCCAATTTAGTGATGGATGAGCTTATATTGACATTTGCTACACTTGCAAAAAGTGCCAATGACAATTTTGTCCTCCAGTAATAAAAGGGTTAACCTTTACAATACATAGCAACAGAAAATATATTCCATTGCATCTCAAACAGAAATTACAAGTGGGTGAATATAAGTATTTACAAGATTAGAAATATTATTATTAGCATATAGAGAAAAAAAAACACAGAAAAAATGTGTTACTATTATCAACACATGGAATAGCCACAAATAAAACAACTGTAATTCAAAGACAGAATCAGCAGAGAGAAGTCAGAAAACCTGAAATCATAGATAATTACAATAAATTTATGGGAGGTATCAACACCTCAGATATGATACTTTACACATATTTGGATGAGGGAAAAATTTTCTAATTTTGGAAAAAAGTTGTTTTTTCATTTTTCACAAATGGCTTTGAATGCATATATCTTATACCAAATGAATACAGAAGGAAATTATATGACTTGACTGGATTCATAAGCGATATCATTTAATTGATAACAACAGAATGGATGGGAAAAAGAGGATAAATCTGGAAATGTCAATGGGTTAAACATCAAGCAATACAGTGTTCCCAGGTATTTGTAAAATTTCTAGAAGGAGGGAAAAGTTTGCGTTGTTTGTAGTAGGAAATATGGTGGGCCTGTGCAAAGATCACGCACAATTTGTAATTATTGTAACAAAGGATTACACGGTGTATGCATCAGTGAGCATCAATGCTAAATAAATTGTTTGTGTGAGTAAAAATAAGTAAATATTACATATTTTTAGTAGCCAGATAATTAAATATAAATATTTATAATAATACCAAAATATTTTTTCAGTGACGTTATACCAGCTACACAATCCATTTGTTCTGTAATAGATCTGTCTGATGCCTGCCATGCATCATGGTTATCCTTTCATTCTCAGAACCAATATTGGTGATTTTATAAAAAATGATTGAAAATGAAATACTTATACTTCATACTATGTGACCTACATAAAACTGTGACCAAACAATTATTATTCTTATGTCCAAATAGTTTTTGTAAAAGAGAAACTTGTTTCTATGTTTTTCATCCTGTTTTAAAATTTAAATTTATTGCAAGGAAGGCTGAACATGGGATGGTCACTTCCAAATTTGACCCAAAAGAAAAAAAAACTTAGAACAGGGAAGGCACCTCAGAGAAGCGAAGCTATCTCTTGTTGCCAGCGGGAACGCCACTATGGGGAGAGGGAGGGAACGTGTGAGGAGGCTGTAGCCAAAATTGAACACGTGTGGAGGAAAGGGTCTGATTTGATGAACCAAACTGGGAACCAGGAGGAGACCAGCTGTCGGTGATGCGGTGGGAGGTATCCAAAAATCCATGCCTGAAAGTGGTCCACCAAATGAGACCGGAATCTGTGGACAGCTTCTGGGAGGGTGGGGGTGGAGCCTGTGATGGCATCCAAGACAATAGTGTGGATGGTCCACATGGCGATTGCAACCACCAGAGCACAGAGGGAGGGTGGAAGGGGGGAAGCCATTGATAAAGCAAACATATCTCTTGACAGACTGAAGGGATGTGTTTGATCCTGGCCAAGCAGACGTTGAACTTCGCGCCATATTACTCTAGAGGTAGGACACTTAACCAGGCGGTGGAACAGCGTTCCATACTGGCCACACATGACGAAGGATGAGTGTAAAGCATTAGAGCGCTCAGCCATATGGTACACTCACCTCAGGCAGCGCCACACATGGGAACGGATTTGAGGCTGCAACAGAGGGTGGTGTGCATATTTCCAAATAGTCTTCTGGGTCTCAATGGAGTAAGGGATGTCCATCATGTCCAGGTAGTCCACCCTGGATAGGACATGGGGTCGTGTGGGGATCACGCCATCTTGGATGGGTAGCCCCTGTACCTCTTGTGTGAACTAAGGAGAGGGGTGGCCTCTCTGGGCTGTGTGTCTGCTAATATGAATTCTCCACTCAGCGCTCCGCATGGAGAGTAGGAATCGTTTGTAGTGGGTTTTAGTCCCATGAGGACCTGTGGCCAATGGGTGTGAAGCCAGGTATTTCATCAAGGAGTGAGGGTTCAATGGATTGTTAAGGCCCAAGGCGCGGGAGAAGTTGGAGTGGGCCGCGCGGGACCAGTGTTGGGAGGGGAGCGTGGGGGCAGTGATGGCCGCAATCCAGGTGTCCAGGATCTTGGCAGCATGAGCTTTGAAGTCAAGCAGGCCCATTCCACCATGATGATGAGGGCCAAACATGACCTCTAGCCATACTGGTGGTGGGCGGCCTGACCAAAGCCATCCTTGCAGAAGGGCATACAAGGATTTGAAAAAGCTTGGGGAGAAGGGGATGGCGTGGGCTCCAAACCAGACTTTGGAAAGGAGCATAGAGTTGGCTAAAACAACCCTGCCAGTAAGGGAAGTAGGGTGGGCTCTGAGGGAGGCGATACGCTTCATCACATTGTCTAGAATACAACTTTCCATTACTGCTGATGCGTACCCGCCTGCCTCCACCCACACGCCCAGATGGTGGACCAGCCCTATGATAGGGCGTGGCACAAAGGGGAGCACTAGTGGGGCAGTGTGAGGTGAGCTGGGAGGGCGAGCACATGTGCGAGCAGATGGGCTGGGCTTGGCACTGGTTGCTGGGGCCCAGCAGATTTGATACTGACCAAGGAGAATGATTTCAGTTTTGGAAGCGTTCAGTGCAGCATTACTTACCCATGAATACTCCTGGATGAGAGCTTCAAGTGCAAGTGCGTCTTTATTATTAGACACCCCAACCACACAGTCATCTGCAAACGCCATCATCTTAACTGGGGCTTGGCCTGGTACTTGGACCCCAGTGAGGTGGGCATTCACGTTTCAAAGTAGTGGGTCAAGGCTGAAGTTGTATAAGAGTGGGCTAAGGGGGTCCCCTTGGTTTAAGCCCCTTTGAAGGCGGACTACTTCCGTTAGGAAGCCAGGGCCACGCACTGCCATTGTTGCAGATTCCGTGAGCAGCATTACCCAGTTGATGAAGCGAGGGGGTAAGCCGAAATGGTGGAGGCAGGCCCTGAGGTATTCCCAGTTTACTCTATCATATGCCTTCTGTTGGTCCAAGAATACAAGTGCCCCAGAGGCTGTGGACTAGCATTCATTAGCCACAGAGTGCACGTTGTCCCAAATCGACCTTCTGGGTATGAAACCGAATTGTTCTGGGGAGATGGTGGCAGATGCTACAATCCCTAAACGGTTAGCCATGATTTTAGTTAAAAATTTTGTATCCGTGTTAGTTAAAGAAATGGGGCGCCAGTTGGCTAGGTCTAGCTTGTCCCCTTTCTTGGAAGGTGTGATGGTGAAGGCCTCTTGTCCTCCTGGTAGGAGGCGCGTTTCCAGAAGGCTCTGGTTAAGTGAGGCAAGCAGCAGTGGGGGTATATATTTGAAGTACTTTTCATAGAATTCATATGGAATGCCAACTGGGCCTGAGCATTTCCAATTTGGTGCACCGCGGATGGCTGTCCATAGTTCATTCAGAGTAATCAAATTCATTATTTCTGGGTATCAGGAAATTGTGCGGATGTGGGTTTGGTCAAAAAATTCTGCCACTTCAGCCAGCTGAATTGGATCAGATCAGTATAACTCAGAGTAATACTTTTGTATTTTGATTGCCACTTAGGCTGGCATATCTGCAACAGAATCATCTGATCTTCACACCTGTGTGCAGGCCACGCTCTTTCATGGTGCAAAATTTTTTTAAAAAAATATGCGGTGCACTTGTTGCCCTCTGTAATGCGCTTGGCCCTGTACTGGACATAAACCCAATGTTTGTGTTGCCTTTTGAGAACGTTGAGGTGGGCGGCTGCTTCCACTCACTTCCAGCCCTATGCAGGGCTGTAGCCTGTAGCTGGGATGTTGGACTCCAGTTGTGCCAACTCTGCCAGAGCGCGCAAAATGATGGCCAATGTGGCTCATGAGCACTGGGAGGAGAGGTGGCGAGAGTGGCGGATGGTATCCTCTTTGAAGGTTGACCATGTGGAGATGGGGTCCGCGCAAAACGGTGTAACAAACTCTTTTGCCAAAGTTGCTGATTCCACCCAAGTGAGAAATCCTGGTAACACAAGTTCAGGAGGGCGGAGTTTGCACCGATGTGGGGCCTTAGCCACTGTGACAGGTAGGTGGTAAGTTATCAAGACCAGTCAGTGGTCAGAGAATTTAATTTTTGTTGTTTTGAAGTGGAAAATGTGGGGTTGGAATTTCGCCGGCGTAAGGATAAGGTCAATGCGGGTCATGGACCTTAATTGGCCATTGTGGACGTGGGGGCGCATCATGTTTTTGAGCAGCGGGCTTGCCGCGGCAGTGCATCCATTAACCCAAGGGTGGCCTTTAGAACGCAAAGTTTTATGTGACCCTGGGGGCGTGGGAGGAAGAAGGCTAACGGTCTGTGGGTGTGTTTAGCCAACAGTTCGTGTCGCTGACTCTGAAAGGGTCTGGGGGTAACAGGAGGGATTTGACCAACAAGAAAATTCCCGACACTCTCATGCACAGATTGAGGTGTAAATGTTGACAATAGCATGCGCCACGTCAGCCCACAAAAAAGTGACAATGAGGACTTGGCCATTGAGGAAGGATTCTGATGATAAAAATTTGAAAAAATTGTTTTTCTGAACTAGACCCCACAGTGCTCTGACCAAAAGGATAGGGATATGAGGAGCTTGGTTTTCCGAGCATCCTCAGAACCTCATGGACAGTGGGACTCCTGGATGGCCAGGATATCCATGGGTAAATTTTTTTGTAATAAAACTCAGTTTCCTAGCCCAGGATGGCGAGGCCTTGAGTTCAGCGATATTCAACGTCCCTAAAGTGAAGGTTCCCCCATTGCACCTTAGGTGTGAGGGGGTGGGCACCTGGGCCCACTAGCCTCCTCTAGATCCCCATGGGCCTTCACAGCAGCACGGGTGTTTGCAGCAACACTATTGGTAGTTTTGTTAATTTTAGCAGAAAGGTTCGCGTTGGCTTTTGCCTTCGTTTTTTGTTTCCCCAACATTGAACAAATTTTTTGTGGTGTGGATGAGTTTGGTGCACCAACAATTGGGTCAAAAAAAATTTTCAGGTAGGTTGGACCCCAAGTCAGTTTCAACTGGAGCTTGGTTGGAAAGATCAGGTGAGATTGAGTCACCCATCGGATCCTCAGATTGGGTGGCCCAATTGGCATGGGCTTCCCAATCTGATTGGTTTAGGGATTCCCAAGTTGCTTCCGCTGTGAAGGTTTCAATGTCCTCCTGGCATTGGGAGTGTGGGATAGCGGTGGTGACTTTGGCCGCTTCCTTGGCCGCGGCCCTTCAGGCCTGCTTGGCCTTCTTCCACTCTTGTGGGGGAATAGGTTTTAACAGTAGGTAGCAGCCTTGTGCTCCCCACGGGAAAGCCTCTTTGGTGCTTGCAGTTGGTTTGTAGTGCACCTCTCCGCTGGCCATGGCTGCTGAGGGGTGCTCTTGGAATGTGATGCCCTCCTTGATGGGGCATGCGTGTGCCTAATGGCTGAATGCGTCACAGTGGGTGCAGATGGGGGGCGCGCTGTCCACAGTTACCCGGAAAGGGTGGGTGGTATGCCCTTCAATATTGATATATGTGGAGCGCAGGATCTGGGTTAGGTCCTTTGTGATCTCCTCGGTTGGGGTCAGAACTGCGATGGCTTTGCCAGTGCACAGGTGTGGCATCAGCGTAAAGCGTTGCATTTCAAAAGATTTTATTTCACCATATACAGTGAGACCATCTTTCAGGTGTTGCTCCAAAATGGCACGTTTTACCATAGTAGGCAAAAAGTCAAACGTGAGGAAAATTAGGTTGGATTTTGTCCACCTGGTGCGTTTGGTTTCGATTACCCATTGCCCTTTGGGGAGGTCAATCACTATGTGCACTGTAGCAGCTTCGTCTGCTGCCTCCTTGTTTTCAAAACTGAGGTCCAGCCAACCGCGTGACATGGAGTGAGGTGCAATGTACACCGCAGTCAGGAAAAAGGTGTGCACATCCCCACAAAATTTTTCCCATAGAGCTGTTTGTTGGATGTCCAGAAACACATGGACTCCATATTCCACCGATGAGAGTGGTTGGGAGTGCGGCGTGTTGATGTACTGGTTGCATTGTGCTTGCCAAGTGAGGATTTCTGGGGAAATAGTGACCGCCAGTTTTTTACTTTTTTCTATTCCGCTGGTTTCTCTGGGGCGTTTTCAAATGTTTGAGGCCGCAGGTCTACCACCTGCTCCTCTTACCTTACTTGCCCAACTGCTCCCTGACATGGGCGCAGACTAATCTCCTCTTTGAGATTATCAAACTAGAATCAGACTTGAATTGAATAAGTTGCAAAAGTGATTGCAACGAGAGAGAAAAGTTTGTTTTTCATCTTGTTTTATATTGATGTTATTCATATAATTTTCAGTAAATATTAAAACACAATTGCCATTACATTATTATCCCTTTCTTCCATAATATGCTGCATTTTGAATTTTTTAAATATCACTCTTAGTTTGGTTTTTATGAACCTTTTCCCAAACCTTAATAAATTTGTCAAATTTGTCTGGTTATCCTCGCATAGGCACCCATTTTTCGCTCAGCACTAAAAGGGTTAAATATGATAAGAGGGGTTGGATGAAATTATGTTTGTCCTAGCCAGTACATGTTTTGAACCTATGTTGAACAAAACCTGCACAAGAGTGGAAGCAGAAATTACCCAGTCAGGCTAACCACCCTTGCTTGCAAACTGTTGAACCTATTGAATAAACTAAATAACCCCAAACCACTTGACAAAACTTTTTTCTCTCACAAGCCTCACTTTTTAAATCAAAAAGTGAACTGAACAAGAATTGAGGGAGCATCCAACTGCCAGTGTACACTGCAACTATAGAGAGTGATCTACAGCCAACCACCCAAGTGTAGGGAAGTCAATCCTCCCATCTGTGTGAAGCACATAGAAAGGACGGCTTGCCTGCTCCATTATCTAATAATAAAATGAAGGATGCCAAGATGGATATACCATCTGATAGACTTCCTGCTGGCCCATGCCCCCACATGACTAATAATGGGGAAGGCCTGAACAACCATTGCATGTCAAATAACAATTTGGTGACACAAATGATGATGAAACATGTGAACTCATTGAAGGGTCACAGAGCCCTTGCAACTAGCGCAGATATTGGGCTGACTCCCCAGGATCGGTGTCTGCTGACACCCAGACAACAGGAGTTACCCTCAGGGAGCAAGGTTTGATACCAGAAAAAGTGGTGTCAGGAATATTCCCCACCAAACCTCAACCAGTAGAGAGGATTGGGGCCTTGCAGGGTATAACAATTTTTTTAAAAATAAAAAATCTGTATGAAGTATTGATTGGATCTGAAACTGACTCAGATTTGATCGATAAAAATCAGCCACTCAAACCAACAGGGCAATGACATAAAAAAAATTTCTGCTGATATGGAGAAACTTACCAAATTCACTTGGAATATTTGAGTAAAGGAATAGTTGGGCACCAGTTCTGACAAGGCCCAGTTGGGGGGAGAATGGTCCCCAACCAAAATTGATCCAGCAACCTGAGCAAATTGTCAGGTATGATCCCTGATGCACCATTGGGTGCAATCCCTGAATATTCATGTTGACAGTGGGGTCTAGCTCAACCAAGAATAAACGGCCAATCCCAAATGGACCATTGGGAGCAAACCCTGACAATTTCAAGCCATTGGAGGGATCTAGATTAGCACAAAGTCAATCACCAAACCAATAAAAACCATCAGGGACCAACCCTGATGGTGGTGAAGCTATATTGGGGACCAAGTATGAGGGATCAGACACTCGAGAGAAGTTGGCAAAAAAAACTAAAAGTACCACCAGAAGGGGCTGAAACCCTGACAGTGGTCAAGTTGGCGGCCAGGGCCCCAGTGAAATATACCTTATTAAGACAGACATGTTAGCATGTCACGGCATTCTGCCCATGAAGTCAAACAATGGGAGACTTTCCAGTTCCCATACTCAACGGTGACTCAATGGGGCTCCAGAAAATATAAAACCAGCCATTGTGGCTATGTGGCGAGACCACAAGTTTTCTTCCAAAGTGGCCAAACGCTGGCTCAATACCCAAATCTCGATTGACATGGTGGTACACTTCAAGGCGTCATGAGTTTGGACCAAAGATGCACTAGAATGGATGAAAATCCCCGTGGAGAACAAGATGATCGAGGCTGCAATTTGTGAAGATTTAAAACTGGTGGAAATGAAGGCCTGGATGAATGCCAGCATTGATCTTTTAAACATGATGGAGTATAACAAGGCCAGTATCACAGCATGATCTGCTCAAGCTATCGGGAGCTCAGGCCTCGACCCAACAGAATTAGCCAAGTATGCAAAACAATTCCTGAACATCTCAACTGCCCTCAAATGGGCCTGACACACCATTCCAGTAGACACGGCACTGGAATGGTATAATACCACATTCTCCCC
>JAKSZP010014780.1:0-101352 GCA_022478985.1 Massospora cicadina
GGAATATTTTGTTGGTTTCCCCTTGGGGGAACAAATGGGTCGTTGGCCCCCGGGGAAAGCCTCCCTTGGTGCTTGCAGTTGGTTCATAGTGCGCCTCTCCACTGGCCATGGTCGCCGAGGGGTGCTCTTGGAATGTGACGCCCTCCTTGATGGGGCATGCGTGCGCCTTATGGCCAAATGTGTCACAGTGGGTGCAAATGGGGGGCGCGCTGTCCACTGTTACCCGGAATGGGTGGGTGGTATGCCCTGCAATGTCAATAATGGTGGAGTGCGGGATCTGGGTTAGGTTCTTCGCGATCTCCTCAGTTGGGGTCAGAACTGAGATGGCTTTACTGGTGCACAGCTGTGGCATTAGTGTGAAACATTGCATTTTTAAAGATTGTATTTCTCCATATACGGCGTGACCATCTTTCAGGTGTTGCTCCAAAATGTCACGTTTTACTGTAATAGGCAAAAAGACAAACGTGAGGAAAATTTGGTTTGATTTTGTCCATCTGGTGCATTTGGTTTTGATGAACCATTGCCCTTCAGGGAGGTTGACCACTATGCGCACCGCTGCAGCCTCATCTGCTGCTATTTTGCTTTCAAAACCTAGGTCCAGCCAACTGCATGACATGGAGTGAGGTGCAACGTACACCGCGGTCAGGAAAATTTTGTGTACATCTTCACAAAATTTTTCCCATAAGGCCGTTTTTTAGATGTCCAGATACACTCGGACTCCAAATTCCACTGAAAAAAGTGGCTGGGAGTGTGGCGTGTCGATGTACTGGTTGCATCGTGCTTGCCACGCGAGTATCTCTGGGGAAATTGTGACCGCCAGTTTTTTGAGATTTTTGTCAATTCCGCCAGATTCTCCAGAGCGTTTTCGAACGTTGGAGGCCGCGGGCCTTCTGCCTGCTCCTCTTGCCTTGCTTGCCCAACTGCCACAGACATGGGCGCAGACTAATCTCCTCTGTGAGATTATCAAACTAGATTTAGTCTTGAATTGAATAGGTTGCAAAAGTGTTTGCAACGAGAAAGAAAAGTTATTTTACTCTATCTTAAGATGGTAAATTTTAATCTGACGTCTCTCCTCCATATCAAAAAAGACATATTGAAGATTACTGTTGAACTCTTTAAACCCACTGGGCCACCTCATTTTAATAATAATAAGCCAAAGCCCAAGTGTTAGCGGTTATGCCTCCCATTTCGCCTACACCCAAATTAACTTGCACTTTACTGAAAGAAAAAAACCACACTTTAAGCTACTGTCACATTAATCAAAGTAAGGTGCAAAAGATCAGTCATTATAGGGCAGGAGGATATCTATACTGATGACAATTAAGTGCTTCAATTTCTTTTTTAGCTCTAGTACTATGCCCAGTACCTCAGGACGTTTTGTATTAGATGCTCCTGAAGAAATTATAGTACCTCTTTCTATTCAAGGAAATAATGATCTTCAGTCTTTTTTACCTTGGTCAACTACCCAAACACATTCTAGCTGTCAGCTCTTTTATGTAGAACCATGAGTGACATATAAAACCTTTAAACACATTGAAAAGCCTCAAGTTTGGACGTGGCAAAATCCTCCGCTTGCTTTGCTACACTTAACCAATAAAGGTTAATCAGCTGTTAATTCTAAAAAAAGCTCTTTGGTGGTTAAAGTAGAGGTAGTCAATCACAGGGGGAATTGTCCTGGATATTATTTATAGTGGTTTGACAGTTAACGTTATATCCCCCCAAATTATCCAGAAATTTTGGTTCCATATATGATTTACAAAGCTGAATAAGAGACGGCGGGTAATCAGTCAACTAGGGCAATTGGGGCATATTCTGACTTACCTCTCTGATTTAGTAAACTTTTAATTACTGCCCCCACTATTGTGTTAGAAAACAATAATTTGAAAAGCTTATTGGAGTCCAATTGCTTTGGGAGTTCAACTGCATTATTAACCATAAAAATACCTCTCAAAATTAGGGCAACAAATAACATTAATATTTGTACTTCTGGTAAAAAACAAAGGAAACCAAAAAAGAACATACCTCATAATATCCTTCCTCTATTTGAAAAGTTAAATATCAAGTATTAAGAGGAAAAACTAAGCTAACACCTCAGGCTGTGACGCAGAAGATGGGATATCTCAATATACTACTATCCTATTAATATATCATCTAGCCCTCAAGTTATTGTGAATTCAGGGATCAAGATTCACATTCCTCCTAATCAAGTTTTAAAGCTAGGTGGACAACTAAACCAATCTATCAAAGAAGCGCTGACCTGCCCTGGGATTTTATATCCCGAATACAGGAAATTTATCTCTATTTTATGAGGAAATCTAATGAATCAAATCTTCCAGGTCCCTCCTTATGCCCCTATCACTTATGGAAACTTATGTCCCATTAGGAGTATTGCTGATGTAAACTGTTTTGGCTCATTGCAGGATCTAGGATTTAATCCTCCACCCACCATTGTTTTGTTGATAGCAGAATTGAAGATAAGCTTACTCTAAACAAACGACAAGATCTAGTAAATCTCTTCAAGGATTGTGGTGATATTTTTTCCTTAGGACCAAGTGACTATGGGAAAATGTCTGGGGTAATAATCAAATTAAAACTGAGGATCACACTCCATTCAAATACTGACCATACAAAAAATCCAAAGTAGAGGAAGCTCAAGTGGCCTAAAAGTTACAGCAACTGTTGGAGGCCAGGTTACTTATGCCTTTTAAAACCCATGGGCTACCCCACTTTTATTAATTCAGAAAAAAGATGGTGGTCACCGGGTTAATATGGATTATCGCTGCCTCAACTCTCAATTGCAAAGATAGTTACTCCCTGCCTCATATATATGACTCTTTACGCTTAATGTTGAGATCCTACTATTTTCAGCTATGGATCTCGCCAGTGGATACTGGCAAGTACATCTGTCATCAGAGGATCGGGGAAAGTGTGCTCTTGTAACAAGTGAAGGACTATTCAAGACCACTCAAATGCCTCAGGGTTATGTAACGCTCCTGATAATTTTTAACGCGTTATGAACGGAATATCAGGCGATTTAAAACATTCATGCGTCCTAGTTTATCTTGATGATGTTATCATTCATTCAAGAACCTTTACTGAACATCTAGATTACATCAGATAAGTCTTTCAGTGATTATGGCAATCGTTGTTAAAACAAAAAGCCATCAAAATGCTTTTTCTTCCAAAGTGAGATGGATTTTTTGGGTCATAAGGTCAGTAAAGCTGGAATATCCCCAATGGATGATAAGGTCTTTGCTATCGGTAATATGACTCCCCTGTATTATGAGATGTACAAGTTTTCCTAGGAATGGTGGGCTATCATCATCAATTTATCCCCCATTTTGCAGAAACCTCCGAGACTCTGGTGTATCTACTGAATAAAGGATACCCATTAAGTGTAAAGAAGAGCAACAGCAAGCCTTTGACCTGCTACACGTCTCTCTCTCCCACTCTCCAATACTTATTCATCCGGATTTTAGAGACCTTTCTTCCTCTTTACTGATGCTAGCAACCTTGCAATCAGAGCCATACTATATCAGCATGATGAGAACTTATTAGATCATCCCATCGCCTACTACAGCAAGACCTTATCTAAAGCTGAATGTAATTATAAGTTTACCAAATGAGTTTGCCTAGCAGTATTTTTGGCTATTAAGAATTTTTGACCTTATCTATATGGAAAAAATTTCACTATAATTACTGACCATGCTTCCCTGAGATGACTACAGCAGATGAAGGACCCTGACTAAAGGTTAGCCTGATGGGCGTTAAACTATAAATTAATGACTTTTCCATCATCCATCAACCTATGCTCATACATCAAGTTGCAGATTGCCTATTTCAGCTTCCTATTTTAACTATCACTGACCCTGAAGAGTATCGACTCTATGACATCCTAATCCAACCAAATTTATGGGGGGATGAATCCCCGACCCTCCAGCAGTAATTAGCGAAAGGATTGGCAAATCTCCAAATTAAGAACGGACAATTGTGTAAACTTGTGTCTAAGCAATGGGTGCCTTATGTAAAACCATTGGCTTGAACTGATGTCATATTAGAGGGACATTGGCAAGTCAGCCATTGGAGAATTGAAAACTACCAGTGGTTTAAAACTAAATGCTATTAAGAGGGAATGCTTGTTTCTATCTAGATTTATTGGAGTCCTATCTGTTATGTAAAAGCCAAGATGGACCTAATCCTTGCCCTCAACATCCAGTGGTCCCACCTTAGGAACCCTTCCATACCATTAGCATTGATGTTTTAGAACAACATCCTAGAGCCTCAAAATGGAAATCAGTTCCTCCTACTAGCTGTAAATTATCTAATTAAGTGGATTGAAGTCATATCGCTCCTCACCACTTCAGCTAAAGCTACCGCCACATTTTTGTATAATAGGATTATCACCCAGCATGTTGCCCTAACATCATTCTCTCCAATAATGGACAAAATTTCCACTTGATGCTAATGAAAGATTTAGCCGACCTGATGGGAACCACTCAGGTTTTCTCCCCTATCATCCTGCAACCAATGGAATGGTAGAGTGGGTAAAAGGCACTTTAACTGCAACTCTTTGGAAAATGGTTATGACTAACCCCCTTCGTTGGCCCCAATATTTGCCTAGTGCAATTCTGGCCTATTGGATCAGTTACCATCAAATACTAAGATTTTGCCATTCCAAGCGTTGTATGGCAGATATTCCCATCTGCCTTCCAAAGTCCAGGCAATTCTTGACCAAACTTATCCTGAAGCACCTGTGGTCTTTATGCGAAGTATTACAATTAAAATCATAAGACTTCAAGCCCTGGCTGCCAAAAACCTGTCTGCCTCAACCAGTAGAGAAACAGTCCAATTTAATGATAAGCACAAACCCCTAAACAGCTTCCAACCAGGTGACCTTGTCCTATTTTACCATCACCGCCCTGGGGTTCAAGGTCACAAACTGGTTACCAACTGGTCAGGGCCCTATCAAGTCATATATAGATGGGGCAATGAACACTCAATTGTAGAGGTTGTTCAGGGCACAGTCATAAACCGCATAAATAGTTGCTTTTTCCATCTGTTTCCCCCCGCGCCAAGATCTAGAGGGGGTATTGTCAGGATTCTTTACCTGAACGACGAAATTGGATATGTCAGACAATGAAATTTGATCCTAAACCAACCATAAAGCTCACAATTCTGTCAAGGATAATCCAAGACAAAAGTCGACAGCTATTTATTCACTGACCCATCCCAATTTGCCCACAAATCCAAACTTCTGATGGATATTATACCCAACAAAAGTCAACTATGATCGAAATTGGTGATCCGCCCCAACTTATTTGTCAGAATCCTTCTCCCTCAGAGCCATTCGACTTTGGTGTTCAAACCTGAGATATGAGACGATCTCTTTCAGATTGACTGATTTAATTCAGCTTGTATCAAATACCCAATTGGTTTATGTATTAGATCTAGGCTTGGACGGCTTAGATGGCCCCTGATTAACCTCCCCAATTTCTCTTAAAAAGCGGGTAATAAATAATAAACTTTACGCATATTTCCTTTTCACAATTTTAGGTTAAAATTGATTATATAATTAAACATTTTTATCCAGACGGTGTATCTGAAAAAGACTTCTTGACTAAGAGAAACAAAAATAAGCAATCCAACACCCTAAAACTTTGGGTCCCCTGGCCTCAAAAATATTAAGGATAAGAGGTAAAACACCCGTTGTCCCAACTGATGGCAAGTATGATGTAACTATGGTCATGGAGCCTGTAGATAAAGGCCCTACTATATCAACACTAATACCAGTAAATGATGACAAGGGGGCACAATTTTGATGCTGGTATTGGTGGATTAGATATTTTTGTATGTGGAAGGTTAAACATGCTTTTAATAACTTGTTATGGTTTTAAGCACCTGATCCTGATAATATCTTTTTCAGCCACTCATATGTCTTATTGATGGCCATATTCAACGCTGGGTCAGCATTTGAGTATAACTTTAGCTCACGAGGACAGGAATAAAATAATGTATCCAGTTTTCAGCAATGAGTTTAAAAACATCCCATCCTTGATCTAAAAGACCTTTGTCATATATTGCAACTTCTTCTTGCTTTATGATGTCCTTAATATCCACTGATCAGGCTGACTAATCAATATTATGTAGTCGATTTTTGTTAGGCTTTCCAGTGCCTAATACCTACTTTATAAATATAATGTTTCCATCCACGCACTGCAGGGATAATTGTATGTTGAGAGGATTAGGCTCTAATGCAGAGAAATCCTCCAACTAAAATTCTAAAATGGCTGATTTTGCTATAAGTCTCCTACACTACTTCCATTTTTCCTTAAAATCTCTAAAGTTCAAATCCTAATTGCCAAATTTCGCTCCCATTTTTATTTTATTTTTTGTAGTATACTGTACAATTTTGCTTTTTATGTTAATTTTCAATCCTGCCAAATATGAATATTCCTTTTTTAGTTTGATGATGTTCCCCTTTTTGATTTTCAGTTGCAAATCATATGCTGAGCTACCATGGGTGGAGAACGTCTCAATCTGTATTTTTTGAAATTGCCTTTAGCTTAATTATGGAACAGCCAATCACGGTGTTCCCCTTCACCATGATTAACCCTAATTTTGTGACATTCTGCAATTATGAACTTTCCTCCCAAGAAAGAACAGCAAAGACCAGTAATCTGGCATGAGGATGAAGAACCCAAGGACAACATGGTAATCTTTCCAGATCCCACTCCCTTATAAGATCATTGCCCTCACATATTTAGTACTTGACTATTTTATTTTTTGTATTCATTGTGTTTTTAAACTTTCCCATTCTAATATGTTTAAATTTATCATTTTTGTAAGCCCATCTTGGTTAATATGGTCTTCCTAAGATGAAAGTTTTCTCATCAAATAATAAGGTTTAGGGTCGTCATACTTTATGATGCTTGGTGCCTCAGGTCGTTCCATGGGAACTGTGCAGTACATTAAATGAAATCATGAGCTCTTCAGCGCCTCACAGTTTTTTTCCAGTACCAACATGGCTAAGTTCAGCATCATTTTGCAACCAAACCACATTCTGGTGGTTAGTGCCATCACAATGTTCTATAGTATGATTGTATTTTGTATTTTTAATTCCATATAGCAAACCTACCAACTGGATCATTTATCTGCTTGAACCATCTGTTAGATGCATGATTGGTGATGTTAGTGAAGTGAGATCTGTATAGGTAAGGTTAAAAAGCTTATAAGTAAGTAGCACAGTCAAGTTTTTTGTTCAGTAGAACTATAGTTTCTCTCATCCTTAAAAAGGGGTTACTGAAATAAGCCATTGGTTGGTCTATTTAATGATTGTCTAAATGAGCTAAAGTGACTCACACATCCAATTCACTGGCATTGGTAGATAACAATAAGTGATGATTAAACTTTGATTGCATAAGGACAGGCTGGGTAATTTATAGCAGTCTAAGAAGGTTGAATGTCTGGTCCTTCTCAGGATTCCACTTGAAAGGGATATTTTGTTAGAGCAGGTAGACCAATGGTTGGTTAGGTCAAAGTCTGTGAGATGTTTTTTTCTTTACTATACCACCATCCCAAGGAACACAAGAACGTCTTAGTCTTTAGGGTGAGGACATCCTCTTTATAGCAGAAACCTTGTCTGAAAGGGTTGTATTCCCTTCTTCATTACTTTATGACTAAGAAACAACATCTCTGGTTGTAAAAAGGAAATTTTGAAGATTTGAGCTTGTAGAATGCCTTCCTTAGCCCTTTAGAAACTTTAAAGAGATGTTCTAGATGCCATTAGAAGTATTGTAGAAGTGGGGTTTTTGGCTTCCCCACCCCCACAGGCCATGCACTTAAATTAGAAGCAAAACCTAGCACCTCAAACCCAAGTTGGCCAATGAACACCCATGCCAACTAATTGGGTGAAGGACTGGACCACTGTTCAATCCAGAAAATTACCCGCCCAAACCTACCAAATCAAAATCACCTACACTCATATCTTCCCAAATCAATCAAAATCCCTGGAAATTACTAGAGGAAGTAACTGAATTGGGCAAAACTGTCCCACCACCAAACTATCCAATTGATTTAACACCTTACCTGAAATTAAACTTTGATACCCCATTCCAGACCAACTGATATGTCTGAAGACCTTTTTCTAAAAAAACCACCAGCTTGCCACAGCTGCGGTGGACAATCCCAATAATTCCTGTACTTGCATACTATGTGCTAAATTGTTGCAGAATTTAAAAATGGGCCGCACACCCCCTTGTTCCCCTCTAATTTTCCTCCCACAGCAAAAGAGTAAATCCAATGCCTCCACAAAATTGCCACCACCGCCGTCAAGCATGTCGCTGAACTGGCAGATTTCTCCCCATCCACACGCACCACAAGAACAAAAACTGCGAAATTAGAACAACTTCTTGATGCCCACATCCAGGATAAACATTACATTGCCAAACTCATAGAGGCTTTAATCCAGGACCAAATAGTCAATATCAACAACTATCTACTCCACCTTGAACCTCACCATGTGGATGCTCCAACCACCCTACTCTCAGCATTGATCCGCCTCTACAATGCTGAGCCTGAAGATGATCCGCCTGATACCCCTCCCCTCTGCCACGATGGGATAAGCAGCTCAGCGCTATATCACCTGGCAAGTAATTTTATCATTTCACTTTGTGTCTCGCTGCCCAAAAAGGGAAGTCAATTTATGTTTATTTTTAGTTAGTTTAGTTCTGGAGTTTCAGTAATAGTATTGTCCATCCCCTGGTTGGCTTACCTTGGTCAAAGAAAAAAGAAGTATTGTAGAATACTGTTATGTTGAGGTAAAAAAACACGCAAGATAACTTCATGTCACCCAGTATTCTGTCCATATATTGTATTAGGTGGAAAGACTGTTGGGACGGAGGAAGTGAATAAGTGCTCACCTTTTTTGAGAGGCCAGGAGACCCAAAGTTTCTGGGTGGTGGATTGTAAGTTTTACTTTTCTATGAAAAAAGTCTTCACTCAGGTAAAGTTCCTTGAGCGGTAAATCCTAATATTGTTTTTGTCCCTAATTGAATAGAGTTAGGTCAAATCAATATTGGAAAAAAGAGTGTACCCTTTATTTACTTAGAAACGGGATTATAAAAGATATCAGGTATTGTTCTTGGGATAAAAATCTCCAAACATATCCAATGCAAGATTTATATTAAATATCAATTAGGGATTAAGCAACATTCTGGTAACTTCCGTCAAACATGATTCAATTGTCACAAAAATCAGGTTTAAATCCAAATATTGGGAGTTTTGGTCGAGTAACATTTATTTGCACAAGTTGGGTTGAGCCCCAATATTAGGAGGCCTTGAATATAGTCAAGGAGCATCCCAATAATAGTTTTTACTATAACTTCAGTTAAAGTTTGGATCCCACTATCAGATACACAAAGTTCTTTAATTTGGGTAGGAATACTGACAACTTTCCTCCCTAGATCTTGGCGCAGGGGGGAAAATGACCGGATATATGATTGTGTACATGATTTATCATAGTTCCCTGAGCGGCCTCCAAAATTGAGTGTTCATTACCGCATTTATAGATAGCCTTATAGGGCCCTGACCAATTAGTTCCCAACTTGTTGTTAAGACCATCAGGTCAATGATAACGGAAATTAATTAGATCACCTGGTTGGAAGGTACGCAGAGGACCATGCTTATTATTGAACTGAGAAGTCTCTCTAGTTGTGGTTGCAGACAAGTTCTCAGAAGCCAGGTCCTGAAATTAGATAATCCTATTGTCTATACTTCTCATAGTAACTTCAAGGGCTTCAAGGGGATATTAATCTAACATGGCCTTCACTTTAAAAGGCAGCTAAATAGATCTTTAATACAGAGCTTGAAAGAGGGAGATCTTAATAATCCGGTGATAACTTATTTGATAGGCAAGAATTGCACTAGTGAGATATTGGGTCAATGAAGAGGGGCAGTATGGCCATTTCAGGGGTAAGGTAAAGTTTTATTTACATGCTTTATCATTCCATTAGTTGCAGGATTATAAGAAGTGAAAAAAACCTGAGTGGATACCATTAGTTTGGTTCAATCATTCACCAGTGATAATTGGTAATTCTGACGATTATTGGAGAGAATTATGTTAGGAATTTATGTTGGGTGATAATATAATTATATATGAATTTGGCGGTAGCTCTTGCTAAAGCGGAGGGTAGAGATACAGCTTTGATCCACTTAGCTAAATGGTCAACAGCTAGAAGGAGGAACTTGTGACCAAAGGTGGCTCAAAAGAGGGGTCCCACAACGTCACTACTAATAGTATGTACGGGTCACAGGGTGAAACTACTGGATTTTGAGGTCAGTAATTAGGTCCAGATTGACTTTTACATAACCGATAAGACTAATAAATCTTGAATTGTGATAAGAATTTCTTTACAGTGACATTGAGTCTTGAGTCACTTGTGAGTTCTTCAAATTCCCTCATAACCAATTTATAGATGACCCTCAAATGTGATGTCAGTACAAGCTGAAGGTCATATGTAGGGTAATTATTTTTGAGATATGAGTTGATACAGTTTACCATTTCTCTCCAGGATATTTACCTTTTTTGCTATTTCTTTTTGTTGAATTAGGGACTCTTATTTTCATAAATTCAGTTGGGTCTAGAGATTGCAGAGCCGATCTTCCTTGGGGAGTGTTTAAAGTTTATATGGGGAGCCTGGATAGGCATCCACATTTTGATGTATGGTCCCTGGATGATGGATAATGGAAAATTGTAGCTTTGAAGTTTTAACGCCCATTTGTCTAACAACTCATAAGGACCCTTAATTTTCTTTAGTTATTATAAGGAAGTATGGTTAGTAATTAAAGTGAAATGTTTCCCATATAGATAAGGACTAAATGCTAATAGCTAATAATACCGCCAGGCATTTGCATTATGTAAGTTATAGTTTATGTTTAGTTTTAGATAAGGTCTTGCTGTAGCAGGTGATGGGATGGTCCACTAAGTTCTCATCATGCTGAGATAGTATGGCTCTGATGGCAAGATTGCTAGCATCAGTAAAGAGGAGGAATAGTTTATCATAGTTGGGATTCATGAGTACTGGAGAGTGGGAGAGAGAGACGTGTAGCAGGTCAAAGGCTTGCTGTTGCTCTTCTTTACACTTAATGGGTATCCTTTATTCAGTAGATACACCAGAGGCTCGGAGGTTTCTGCAAAATGGGGGATAAATTGATGATAATAGCCCACCATTCCTAGGAAAACTTGTACATCTCATAATACAGGGGGAGTCATATTACCGATAGCAAAGACCTTATCATCCATTGGGGATATTCCAGCTTTACTGACCTTATGACCCAAAAAATCCATCTCACTTTGGAAGAAAAAGCATTTTGATGGCTTTTGTTTTAACAACGATTGCCATAATCACTGAAAGACTTATCTGATGTAATCTAGATGTTCAGTAAAGGTTCTTGAATGAATGATAACATCATCAAGATAAACTAGGACGCATGAACGTTTTAAATCGCCTAATATTCCGTTCATAACGCGTTAAAAATTATCAGGAGCGTTACATAACCCTGAGGCATTTGAGTGGTCTTGAATAGTCCTTCACTTGTTACAAGAGCACACTTTCCCCGATCCTCTGATGACAGATGTACTTGCCAGTATCCACTGGCGAGATCCATAGCTGAAAATAGTGGGATCTCAACATTAAGCGTAAAGAGTCATCTATATGAGGCAGGGAGGAACTATCTTTGCAATTGAGAGTTGAGGCAACGATAATATATATTAACCCGGTGACCACCATCTTTTTTCTGAATTAATAAAAGTGGGGTAGCCCATGGGTTTTAAAAGGCATAAGTAACCTGGCCTCCAACAGTTGCTGTAACTTTTAGGCCACTTGAGCTTCCTCTACTTTGGATTTTTTGTATGGTCAGTATTTAAATGGAGTGTGATCCTTAGTTTCAATTTGATGTATTACCCCAGAAATTTTACCATAGTCACTTGTTCCTGAGGAAAAAATATCACCATAATCCTTGAGGAGATTTTCTAGATCTTGTCGTTTGTTCAGAGTAAGCTTATCCTCAATGCTTCTATCAACAAAACAATGGTGGGTGGAGGATTGAATCCTAAACCTGCAATGAGCCAAAACAATTTACATCGGCAATACTCTTAATGGGACATAAATCTCCATGAGTGATAGGGGCATACCAAGGGACCTGAAGTTTTTTAGTGGATAGATTCCCTAATAGAATAGAGATAAATTTTCTGTAGGCAGGATCCAAAATCCCCGTGCAGGTCAGTGCTTCCTTGATGGAAAAGTCTGGGTGTCCACTAAGCTCCAAAACTTGGGTTGGAGGGATGTGAATCATGATTCCCATATCCACAATAACTTGTGAGCCAGAGGGTATTGTGATAGGATGAGCGGCATACAGGGGGATCCCCTCTTCGGTATCCACAGCCTCTGGGGGTAACTTAGTTTCCCCCTAAAACTTGGTGCTCAAATTTGCAAATGGAGGATGGGTACTTGAGGAAGCATTTTCTTTTTTGGGGCTCCTTTGTTTTTGACCAGGAGTACAAATATTAATGGTATCTGATACCCCAGTGAGGAAAGGTATTTTCACTTTTAGTTGATGATGCAGTTAAACTCCAGCAGCAGTTAAACCACAATAAGCAACTCTAAAGTATTGTTTTCTAATGCAATGGCAGGGGAAGTAATTAAGAGTTTCCTGAAGTGAAGAGTTAAGGCATAATACGCTCCAATTGCCTTAGTAGACTGACTGCCTGCTGTTCCATAAAAAGCCTCATGGATCAAGTTAGAGCCCTTTTTATCTTTTGGATAAGTTGGGAGGAAACAACGTTACCTGGTGAGATGATATCAATTATTGCCAGGACTTTAACCTTATGTATGACTACCTTGACTTGGACCACTAAGATCTGAACTGGGAATTAACAGCTAATAGACTGTTGGTAGGGTTTTTAAATGAAGCAAGAGATGATTCTGCCTTGACCAATCTCGGGGCTGTTCAATGCATTAAAATTTTTGTCTGCCAGCGCTTGACTTTCCATATAAGAGTTGACAGTCAAAATTTGTTGGGGTAACTGAACAACATAAAAGTAAGAATGCTGTAGGTGTTTATTTCCTTGAATAGACAGAGGGACTTCAACTTCTGCAGGCGCTGTTATTACAAAACAACATGAAGTGCTGGTAATAGAACTAGAGCTAGAACAAGGGTTTGAGGCATTTGTTTTCCATCAACATAGGGAGCCTCTTTCCTATGCTGATTGATTTTTTTGCCAACTTACATTGAATGATGCGGCAGTCAGATACAGTGTAATTGTTTCTTTTACAATGAGAGAAGTTTGATTCAGGTGTAAAAGAATTGAGGGTATAATGGCCTTTACTTGGGACTGAGGCTTATTGGTGTTAAAATGAGGGGAATTGACAGGTTTATGTAGTTCAGACAAAATTTCTGATATAGCCTCTTTTATATGGAGGAGGGACGTTGAATTAGTCTTAACCACCTTAAGATAAAGTACGATATTAGGCATATTTTAAGATGCTGATAATGCAGCGGTGATGGCATTGTCTAACATAAGATGATTCTCTACAACCAGAGTTTGTGCTTTAAGATAAATTTGGTGGGCAAATTCGCTGATAGTTTCCCCCCAATTATGGCTGATAGTCAAGAATGTTTTTTGGTTTGTTAAGGTCAAGTCGCTCCTGAATTCCCAAAGCAGGGCTGTCTTGGTATCAGTCCAAGTATGACAATGCATAAGATGGGGGACCATAATGTCTAGAGCCATGTGACTAAGGCAGTTAGATGCTTGAGTCGCTGGGTATTAGTGGCTTTTTCCATAGCATTTTCATAACAGAGTAAGAAAGAGAAGATGCTCCCTTCGCTGGGGACATACTTTTGAACGACGGTTTAAACATGCCACTGGGAGGTTACTGGTCAAACAGCGTTTATTGACATAATGGGACTATTTTCGCCTAAAGGGGGACTGTTATTGCTGGACGTTTTTATAAGGATAAATGCGTCCACTTTATGTTGTAAGATATTGATACCAAAATCATTGAGTCTACTCGATTGTGGGTGGCACAAAGAGCCAATTTGGTGGCAACAGTTGGGGATAATGGCCGAATTTTGCTTTTGAGCTTAGTAGTTGCATTTTAGTGTTTGAGTTGGTGTTGCTCAAGGGTGGGAATTCGCTGCTCCATCCCGCGCATCATACTGGGGAAATTATCCAAGAGTTTAAAACGTTACTGATCTAAGATGATATCAGACGCCAGATTATTATTGCTCATAGTTGGGGGTTTTATTATATTTTCACCGTAAACTTGGGGTGTACCTGGCAGGGAGCACTAGTTTTGTCAGGACCATGAGTGTAATAACTCATATTCCTTAATATTTTTGAGGCCAGGGGACCCAAAGTTTTAGGGTGTTGGATTGCTTATTTTTGTATCTCTTAGTCAAGAGGTCTTTTTCAGATACACCGTCTGGATAAAAATTTTTAATTATATAATCAATTTTAACCTAAAATTTGGGAAAAGGAAATATGCGTAAAGTTTATTATTTATTACCCGCTTTTTAAGGGAAATTGAGGAGGTTAATCAGGGGCCATCTAAGCCGTCCAAGCCTAGATCTTATATGAACCAATTGGGGATTTGATACAAGATGAATTAATTTAGTCAATCTGAAAGAGATCGTCTCATAGCTCAGGTTTGAACCCCAAAGTTGAATAGCTCTGAGGGACCAGTATTCTGTCAAATTGGTTGGGGTGTATCACCAATTTTGATCATAGTTGACTTTCATTGGGGATGATGCCCAACAGTAGTTTGGGCTTGTGGGTCAAATTGGGATGAGCCAACCTCAATAGCTGTCAACTTTCATTGGGGACTATCCTTGACAGAATTGTGAGCTTTATGGTTGGTTTGGGATCAATTTCCATTATTCAACATATCTGAATCTGTCATTTCAGGTGGGAATCCTGACACCATCAACCGCCTAACCAAGTGGTTCAAGGCTAAATTTGTCCCTACCATCACATAGGCTATGGCCTCATTCCTTTTCCACTCTGTTTTCACATAACATGAATGTCCAAGGTTCTAGTTTTTGATAACGGATATAATTTAACATCACAAGTTGTTCAAGAATTAACATCACTGTTTGGAACTTAACACTTCTATTTCCCTTACAAACCTTAAGCTAATGGTGAAATAAATTAATCAAATGTTACCATATCTATCCCACATAAGATTATGGCCACCAAAGTCATGCACTGGTACCATTACCTGCCATATGACTTGCTAGCCTACTGGATGCTCTATCACCATGTAAACAAGGTCTCGCCTTTCAATACCTATATGTTAGAAAACCACAATTACCTAGTAGTTTCCAACCACTGATAGACTATTACTCTCCTGAAACTGCCAAGTTGACCATGAGGGCACTGGCTGATAAGATCATCAGGTTATATGAACTTGCAACCCAAGGGATTGTGATGAGCACTACAAAGGCGAATGTAAAATTGAATGCTCATTGAAAAGACCTTCCTACAAGCAGAATTGGAGATCTCGCTTTATTTTTACCATCAATTCCCTAGTAGACATCCCAACAAGCTTGACAACTCCAGGTCAGACACATATTTCATCATTTTAAATGCCAGTTCCCAGTATTCTATTGAAGGCATTTTCCAAAGCACTGTGGTTAATAAAATAAATTAAGTTCATTCAGGCCTGTGTCACCCCAACATAACCTTGAGGGGGAACAGTCTTAGTTTGTAATAGTGTACAATCTATACCTATTGAGGATCAAAATGATGAGCGATTTGAACACCATTCTCTGAAATCAAGACTCAATGACATGAATGGAATGTCGCTAAATTGTAAAATGCTTCCAAAGTGCAAAAAAACTTATGATATCTTGGAATTGCACAAGGTATGGTTCAAACTGGGCTATCAATTGATAACCTGGGTGAGTTTTTTTCTCAAATCCCAGAATCTCAGTCAGAGGCACCAGAACAATGGGAGCATGACTATCAGAAGTCTGCATAGGAAGTTAACCGTTGCTTGGACCTCATAGTGGATGAGAAGTAGATTTCCTAATTGAGGAGGATCCAGATGCTCTCTCCATCACAAGGCTCCCACATATATTATATAAAAAAGACTGTTAACTTGATAAAGTTAGTTCTATACTTCTTTAAATTTTACCTAGTTTATATTTTTATGTTCCTTTGCATATTCATGACAATAGCATTAGCAGTCATAAACCAGTTAGTTGCCAATAATGGGTCCTTATGTCACAAAAGTGCTTTACCATGTCTTAAAGAAGCAATACCTTCGCTAAGAGCCAACTTAAAGGAAGCTTAATCTCCAAACAATACATCTCCAAGCAACTGCAAAATTAAATAATTAGATCCACTATAATGGTAAAGCTAATAGAGTTCAATACCTGGAATTACGTCATTATCTGTGACATTACCCTCCGCCCTTTAACAAAGCTCTACACCTCCATAAGGTTCATCAGTCTGGAAAAAAATTTATGGGATAAGGAATATTTATAACAGTAAGGAACCTTGGGTGGACGGACTTACTGTCTTAGGAATTTTTATGGAACTTTTTAAATAAAATTTAGCATTTTACTAATCTCTTGCATATATCCAGCTATTTTCATCTACTCATAGCCTTTGCATGATACCAGATACTGAAGGCGATTTCAGGACATATGAGAGGCAATAATTGCATCAATATCAAACTTGGGTTTTAAACAACCATTATAGGTTCAGTGTGTGTAGGTATGGGTCTATCCTATGGGGTCAGAAGCACTAATGCAGGATATTAAACATTTTATGAAATAGGGAGGATCAATTTATTAGGAATCTAGGCCCATTTGCGATTTCTTTGAAGGGTCTATATTATTTAAGACCAAGTTTATGACAGGGTTTTTTGAGGTGCAAGTTCTTGGCATTAACTATAACCAAATCACATGGCTAGTTCTCAGAATCCTCAAGGCGTTTATGGTCTGAACAAGCTTTGTAGGTTCTCAAAGTATTATACACATGTTCTTTGACTTTTTAAAATTTTTTGTGGCTTGGTGCGCAAGTTGAAAAGTTTTCTTAGTTTTATTAATAATCTCAAATATGGGCATAGTTGTAATTCTATGAAAACAATTGTCTAATTGAGCTTATAACGACCAATGGTATAAAATTAAATATAGTATTTCACCTACAGTAAGGTACAACAACCTCTACTCTGATAACTCAGAAACAATCTGGACAAGGGGACCTATCATTTCACATCTCACAGCAAAGTTGACAACTAACTATATAAGGGAACCTTTCCATTCTACTTTTTACACAAAAACCTTATATTTAATATGAGGTACGCTGACCAGGGGATGGACATTACCAAAGCTTAAATAGCAAGAATATGAATGAACAGACCTTCTAAAAACAGAATGTTTTGACCAGCCAAAAAGTGAACAAAACACAACGAAAAAGATCACAACTAACTAGGTGAGATAGCAGTGAGCCTCTCATTGCATCATGGAGGAATGGGAAGGGGGTCAGGGGGCTCATCCTCGGGTTCTCAACATCCAAAGCGTGGGACAAGGCAGAGAGCAAGGGTGTGGGGTATCAGCAATATGCAGGAGGAGATCTTGGAGGACTGGTTGTTATAGAAAGTACTAACATTGTAAATCGTGCCAATGTAAGTGGACAAGCATTTCTCTGCTTGAATGAAGATGGAAAAAAGTTGGAAAGTTAAGCGGCACTAGCACAGGTAACTTTTTTGGTTGGGAAGCGGCAACCACTTTCTGAATGGCCTCTACGTTGTCACTATGCTTAGAGAATGATTTTTGTTCTGCGGGGTGTAGGCTTGGGCAAGAGTGTGATGGGGAGACCTTTGGCAAGCTTTTTTACTGTATGAGCAACAGCATGGCGAGAAACTCTTTTTTGGGTTATACAACAATTGCCACAGTGAACTAGTGTTGGGTGACAATACATCTTCATTTGGCCGTGGGGCATAAAAGCACTGAGGAATCACAATGGGGAAATGTATATGGAGAAATTTCCTCATGTCAATATTGGAGTCGTCTATAACATTACCTGATTCGTCAGTTTCCTTCAATGAGGACCATGAGTTCATGTCATATAAATCTGAATTTTCCTCAATAGGGATGGCTTAGGCTCATGATTGGGTTGGGGCTCAGGCTCAAACCATTGTCCAGGCCATTGCCTGATTGGTGGGAGCATTGGTGGCACAGGACTTAGGATGGTCCTGATTAACTGCTGTGGACACAGCAGCAGGTTTTGGAGGAGGGGGAGGTAGGATGGCACCCAATTCCCATATGGCTGCGGGATGTCAGGTGGATGGGTAGCTAGCAGTCAAGCCTGCAGAGGAAGTGGAACTGGTGAGGCAGGGGCAAATATTTTTTGAGTGATCCAACTCAAAGCAGGTTAAACATATGGTTCTCCTGCCCTCAACATATGCCCAAAATGGGTGGTCAGGATCAGAGGCTTTGAAGGAGTGGGGGGAATCTGCTCAGCGACGTTATTGTCTTTAGGGCTAATTGTGGCAAATTCCTGAGGCCCAGCGAGGCGTGTGGCTCCATTAGGGACCATGAATTGAACTATGGGGTTATTATAATATACTAACAAACCTGCCATCAGCTCTTGATGGGGCACCGCAGGGGGGAAGTGAGCGGGCAGCCCAGAAACTGAACTACCAACGTGGAGTCAGCGGGAAGCTGGGTGCATGTGGTGGGAATTGGGGGTGCCTTCAAAAAGAAGGGGCACAGTTGCTGCAGTGGCGGCATCAGCTTTGCAAGTGGAGCTAAGGTCAAATTACCCCTTATAGTGGCAGAAATCAATAAACCTGGTGGGTGCATCACCACCTGGGCTATTTTGATGATGGCTTTGTCCTGATGTGGGAAAATTTCCCATATTTGACCTGAAGGCCAAAATGCATGTTAGAGCAGGGAAGTACCAGAGGGTAGAAGGGCACTGCCTGAGAGCATGTGATGTGGATTTCGAGATCCTTGGGTAAAACAAACTGATCCAAGGACTTGGTAGGACTGGACAAACCAGTCTGAGCGCGTTTCTCACCAGGTGGAAAACGCTGGATGGGGTTTCACCACAGCCCCACATGGGAGCAGCAGGTGGTGGGGCTGTGGACATCAGTGGGTCAGTGTCAGCTAATTTATCTAGCTATTAGGTTCTGTAAATTTAAATTCACTTGAAAGTGAGCTTGAGCGGATCAAAAAGCAATTTTTATACAAAAATCTCGAGAGAATTAAATAAATGACAAAAAGCTATCGTTTAAACTCTAGTTGCATGAGCATAATAAAATTGAAATAATATGTAATTTCTAAACTATGTCTTTATTAAATATAGTTTTTGAACATTGTAGGTTTATATGCACTAAACATGAAAACCTGTAAAGTTCAGGCATTCCATTAAAAATAAATGAGGGGCTTAAATTGGGGTTTCAGTGCCCAACTCTTCTGTTTGCACTCCAACAGGAATGGCATACATTGCCAGTAAAGTTTACCCTAAGTAACCATTTTAAATGATGAAAACTTAATTCACCAAGTTGAGATCCACCCCTGACTAGATCAAGACCCATGAGTTGAATTTAGATATTGTGTGTCCCAAGATCTTTACTCAACCCCAGAAGATTAACCTTTCAGATCTAGCAGCCTTTTTAGGTAATACGACCTTTTACTTATTAGCAGTTCACATCACTCAGGTTAATATGCAAGTTACTGTCAATAGAATAGTTATCAATGCTTCAGTTTCTCCAAAAACACCTCCATCAATAGTGACAAACTCAATTGATCCACGCAAAAAAGTCAACTGTTGATTCTTAGAAAAATAATCAATATCCCTACCAACAATGATGGGGATCATTTTTAGATTTTATTCGAGGTGGGCCAACCTGGGGATGATACCGCACTGATTAAGGGAAATCAAATGAATGGGAAAGGAGGATAAAATCCGGAAAACCTCCATGCATGGTGTATGATAGGCCAGGAACTCCATGAACCGCCTTTGTTATTCGCTATCTTAAAATGGGGCATTGGTGCGCAACGCCAACATAGTCATAATTGTCCCCTACCCATAGTTCCAGTACTGGAATCAAACTCAAGGAGGCAGCGGTAGATGTCCCTACTCTACCACTTGGGTATCCTCCCCTAACAATGGTGGGGATCATCTTCAACAAAATATTACAAATCAAATAACTTCAGAATTGAATCATGGAATATATTAACCTAATGGTTCTTAAGGAAACAAACCCAAGCATTAGTTATTGAACATTAATAACTCCAACGTCCCAAAAAGCCGCTTATACTAGAGCAAATTAAAACGGGACAAGACATATTGTCCTTATTTCTGCCACATCTGGATTCTATGGGCATTCCAAAAACCTGATATATCCTTAGATTGACCAGATCATCCAGTGAAGCTTGTGTTTTAGAGATATATGCTGCTTCACTTCATGGCATGAGTCAGGCAACATTTTTTAAATTTGATCTCAGCAGAGCTAAATATTTTTTCCTTACTTAATACTTCTTCCCATAGCCATTATTGGCTGCACAGTTAATCATCGTCTTCCTCTCCTCATGTTCACTGACATCTCATGTGAGTATGGAGCTCACAGCTACACACTTCATCAAGATAACTCAGATGATATCACTAATGATAAAGTCCTGTGCGCTTGTTTCCCCCCAGGTTGAGGTTCTCACGGATATATGCCATGCTAGGATTAATCAATCAATATCATCAATAAATACCTGAACGCCTGTTTTCCCCAGATTGGGGTTCTTAAATAATTACAATGTGGATATTCAAGCTCTTTCTTTGTCTTCAACAATGACAACAACAAGGGACTTGGATTCAACATAAGCTAATCCTAGAAAACGTCCACCCCCACTAAGTCCACTTTTTAGCATTAGTGGTGCACAACCAAAAAAGGAGGAGTCACCATGCATCTTTATTTTCAAATGAGCCAAATAAAGGGATAATTACAATTTAAAAAAATCCTAATATAGACCATAAGTTATCAGCCTAGGAAGCCATATCAGAAGGTGAGACGCTTTGAGAAAACTTTTGTCCAGCGCCTGCTTTAGCTTGAAGACCATGGCGGACAGCATATGGGTTGGGGAATTAGTGACATGTGGCATAAGGAGTTATAATTGGAGGTTTTCTTTATTATTTAGCCAGTGGTGTCTATCGCCTCAACATATTGAGCAAGTTGATACTTATCAAAAGTGGTGAGAGCAGGCACAAACGTGAAAAGAATTGATGCGCTGGCGTGTTTGGGGATAATTGGGGTCAAAAAGAGAGGTTTTGCTGTATTGATTCAGGCATGGCTCACACTAAAACTGAGCTCCTCAATTTCGTTTTTTGCATCTTCATCAAAATTATGGGGACCACTAGGTCTTCTTCACTACTGTAGTAGTTCATCCTTTCAATTTCAAGGGCATCAGAAATGGAAACACAGCCCTATACACAAACTTGTGGCAGAAATAAAAACCAAAATTATTATTTATTATATTTTCTTAATTTTTTGAGGATTTCTATATAGATAAAGGTATCTTTTTGAGTATTCTTTATCTTTTCTTTTTTCTAGATGTTTTTATGTTATATTTTTCTAAATCTCTTTTATATTTAAACCTTTAACTACTTACTATGGACCCTACTCTCCTTCCACTTGGCGTAACTTTCCAAGCAAAATCTTACAGAAAAAAGAAGAAGCAAATTTTGGTCACCTGCTGTAGTTTCGCTCCAATGTCCTCTGATTCCCTGCTGGCAGCCCCAGTGTGAGGCAGCAGTGAAACTCCCCCACCAATTTCTGTCTGACAGGAAAACGTGCTCAGACTGGCTCGCCCAGTCATACCAAACCCCTGGGACGATTTGTTCCTCCCAAGGATCTCAACGCCCACCTCACCTGTACCCAAGCGGTGCCTCATTGCCCCCTGGTGCTCCCCCAGAGCAACATGCATTTCAGCCTTAGGGTCAAATATGGGAAACTTTTCCCTTACCACGACCAAGCCATTATCAAAAAAGGCTCAAGCGGTCATGACTCCTGCCAGTTTTATTAACTTCTGCCCCTATAAGGGGTATTATGATTTCAGCTTCACCTGTAAAGTTGATGCCGCCTTTGCAGCAACTGTACCCCTAGTTTTCCAGGGCACCTCTCTCCCCACAAAGTGAACCTGGCTCCCAGTGGATACCACTTTGGTGGTTCAGTTCGCTGGTTTTTCCACACACCTTCCCCTTTAAGTGCTCACCAGGAGCTGATGGAAGGTTTGGCAGCCTATGGCTCCAACCCCATCCTACAATTTGTGGTCCCAAATGGGGCACACGCCTCGCTGAGCCTCAGGTGTATGCCACAATTAGCCCTGAATCTAATAAGATTGCCTTGTAAATTCCCTCTTGTGCCGTCATACCCTCTGCCCCTGACCATCCGTTCTTGGCCTGTGTTGAGGGCGGGCGGAAAATCTGTCCATCCTGTTTTGAGTTGGACCACATGAAACATAAATGCCCATCCTAGCTGCTTCTGATGGCTCTGATTTTTTGTCTGTCAGCTTCCAATCCGCCACCCACCCCATGCCAGCCTTTGTATGGGGTACAATCCTACCTCTTCCTCCCCCAAAACCTGTTGCTGCAGCTGAGCCTGCATCCACTAATCAGCACCCTCCTCGCCTCAGTGCCACAAACTCTCCCTCCAATAAAGCAAAGGATTGGAACCCAGTTTGCTTTTATGCATCCTCTAATGAACCAACCAAACCTCAAGAATATGCCAATTCCCCAATTCAACTCAACCGAAACCCATGGGAGCTATTGGCTGAAATTGTTGAGTCTGGAAATATTATTGAAGACCGCAATATCCAACTCAAGTGGTTTATGTTTACTAACCATGACGCTATGCTAACAACTTATTTATATGCCCCAGAAAAACACCAAAGTGTTCCACGGCGACCAAAAGATGGCAGTTGAAGCAACGGCCAAGTCAGATCATTGCCTCTCCACAAAGATGCTGCCATATCAGTGATGTAACTCGCAGGAGAGATCCCTTCTCCCATTATCCCTACCACTACCAATATGCTCCAAAAGAAGGTGTTGATCAAATCTCACAAAGCTGCTAATGATGACATCCAGCACGTGGCAGTGGTAGCGCGGAATCTCAAATACAAAATTTTCCACACTAATATCACCACATTTGTAAAGCTCCCCCAATGCACGCATTAAAGCTGAAACAGCTTTGACCAGTTACATCGGAACTCTTATATTCAACCACTGTCTTCCTGCCACCCTGATCATCGGAAATTTATCTCCACACCAAGCTGACGCCCCAACGCCCCTGCTCTCCATCGTAGCTCATGTCCTGCTTTGGGGTGAAGCATAAGTTGAGAATAAGCCCCCTGATCCCCCCTTTCCTTCCACCATGATGGGATGAGTGGCTCGCCGCTGTCTCACCTGGTTGGTTGTGTTTGCGTTTTGTGTGTCGTCCACTTGTTTTGGGTGGTTTGTTCATTTTTTTTGGTGAAGATTAATTTGTTAGCTTTTTGAGTTTTGGTAATGTACATCCCCTAGTTGACTTACCTCGGTTTAATAAAATACTCACTAAGGACCCTACTCACTATACAACCATCAATTATTTTTTTATCATCTAAACGTCTGTCACCAACTTGACAATATTCTCAGAATGGGCCCACCATAGGGCATATGTTCTCTACTTGTCAATAATGCTTAGGTCCTACTTTAATTATTTATCAAAGGATGTCAAATGATCCATCCAGTGTCATGGTAAGCGATCTTTTCAACAATTGCAAAGTTGTTTGGAAACATATTGATCATTCTTCTCTTAAATTATTCGAGGTGGGTCGACCTTGGGACAAATATAACACACCAAGAATGTTTTCTAGCCAGTACAGGTTTAGAACTCAAAACCTGCATGAGGGGTGTAAGCAGTTTTACCCGCTTGGCTAACCACCTTTTTGATCATTCTTCATTATAAAACTGAGGCAAGCCAACCAGGGGATGGGAATTACCGGATAAGTATGGAAAATGAAGAAAGATAAAATTGGGCACCCTGGGTGCTCAAGCTACCCCTGTTGCCAGCGGGACTGCCAAGTATGGAGGGTTGATGAAATACTCTGAGGTGGTTTCCCCTGCTATGGAGCAGGTGTGAAGGAAAGGGTCTGTGTGTAGGAACCAGAGTGGGAATCAGGATTCTATGAGCGCCTGTTGCCTTAACCTCATATATCCTTAGAGCCAGGCTTGGAAGTGCTCCAATAAGTGGACGTGGAACCCGTTAATAACCCCATGAAATGGTTGGGACTGTGCCCCTGAATGCATCTAAGGCAATGGTGTTGATTGTCCACATTGCAATGGGTATCATTAGGGAATGGAGGGTAGATCAGATTTGTGACTCAATCTGGAGCGCGAGGAGGCTCTTTGATATAGAAAATCAAGCTCGTTTTGGAGCTTAAGCAGGCGCGCGACTTCCTTTCATATGGATTTAGGTGGAGGGCATGTTTCTAGGCGGTGATGTAGGGAGCCCTCCCCTCCACATACTGCGCAGGTTGTGTGGAGGAAATTGGAGTGGTCCGCCATCCTATAGGTTCTTCTCAGACAGCGCCAGGCGTTGGCTCTTATTCTCGTCTGTAGGAGTGGGTGGTACGTCATTTTCCACACTGCTTTATGTGTGGTTAAGTCATAGGGGATGTCCAATGCATCTAGGTATTCGATTCTAGCAATGGTTGGGGTCATAGCCAGCATGTCTCTCTGGGGGTGGTTTTCTGGATTTTTTAATTTGTTGTGGGGGCTGGGTTGTCCCCTTCCCTGCACAGTGCCTGTGTTCTCTATGCTCCATCCCATACGGCAGATGGTTTGGAAAATGCGTTTGAAGTGAGGGGAGGTTCCATGAGGACCCGTTGTAGTAGGGTGTTTAGCAAGGTATGATAGTAGTCTGGGTGGGCTTTGTGGGTTGGTTAATTTGAGTGCCTGTGCAAAGTTAGTCCTCGCTGCCCTGGACCAATGTTGTTGCGGGAGGTCTGGAGCAAGGATTTCCTTTATCCAGGTACCTAGGATGTGATTGGCATGGCTCTCAAAATCCATCAGTCCCATGCCTCCGCTTGATCATGGACTGAAGAGTGTTTCCATCCGTATGGGAGTGTGGGAGCTGGGCCATAGCCAGCCCTGGATGAGCGCGCGGATTGAAGTTATGAAGACAGGTGAGAAGGCGATCACATGAGCAGGGTACCATAGTATTGGGGGGATGAGTGAGTTAGCAACTGTTACTCGCCCCATTAGTCCTGGGGATCTTCCCTTGAGGGAGGCGATGCGGGTGGATATCCGCTGTAGCAAGTTTCTTCCCATTGTCTCATTGGCATATCCCTTGTTTCCAGCCATATCCCAAGGTGGCGGACAGGAGTGGTAGTGGGCAGTGATGAAAAGGGTAAGATGAATGGGTTTTTTCTTCGTGTGTTAGTATGAGGTTCTGATGTTGTGGCCCAGTTGTTTGTGCATTTGACTAAGAGAATTATTTCTGTTTTCCTTTTGTTGAGTGATGCGTTGCTCACCATGAAGTATTCCTCTAGGGTGCTTCCAGTTGTCGGGCATTATTGTTGTTAGCTAAGCCTGCCATGAAGTCATCCGCAAAGGCCAGTATCTTGACTGTTGGCTGGCCTTGTGCAGTTATGCCCATAATGCGTGAGTTAGTTACGCGGAAGAGTGGATTGAAACTGAAAATATACAGCAGTGGGCTGAGGGGGTCCCCTTGTTTGAGCCCTCTGTGTGGTGTGATCTTGTTAGTTAGGAAGCCAGGGCCGCATACAGCCATGGTTGCAGATTCTGTGATGAGCATCGCCCAGTTTATGAATCTGGGTGGGAGTTTGAAAGTGTGTAGGCATTCCTTTAGGTATGGCCAGCTAACGCGGTCATATGCCTTTTCCTAGTCTAATAAGACTAGGGCTCCAGTTGCTTTGGAATGACATATGTTTGCAACAGGGTGTATGTTGTTCCAGATTGAGAGCCCTGGTATAAACCCAAACTGGTTGGTGACAGGACGTCAGAAGCAATTGCGCCTAATCTGGCTGCTAAAATTCTTGTTAGAATTTTTGTGTCAGTATTATATATTGCGATTGGACGCCAGTTGGCCATGTCCAATTTGTCACCCTTTTTATATATAAGGTTATGACATATGATTCATGGCCACCAGGTAGGAGGCGTGTCTCCAGTAAGCACTGGTTCATAGACGCCAATAGGAGGGGGGCAATTTGTTAAAAATATTTTTTGTAAAATTTGTAGGGTATCCCATCAGGCCCTTAGCATTTCCTACATGGTGCACCGCAGATTGTATCCCAAAGCTCCTCCCATGTAATTAGGTTTAGAATATTGTAATTTGGCGGTGTGCTTTGTATCCTAGCGTTTTTTATAATTTTTTTGATTTTTTATGGGTCTGTCGGCGTATTGCGGTATAAATTGGTGTAATAATGGTGTACTTCCACCTTGACCTCCTCAGGGTCAGTTGCCATGGTGCCGTTGGTCTTGCGGACTTGTGTGCACATGGGCTGGTTGCCGCAGGAGTGGAATTGGTGGAAGAAATATGTTGAGCAGGTTTCGCCTTCCTTTATGAACTTAACTTTGTTTGATACTTTGATTCTGTGTTGGTGTTCAAAGATGAGGGTGTTTAGTTGAGCGGATATTTCCGCCCATTTGCATCCCCAGTTGGGGCTATAGCCAGATCTTGGGGTAATTATCTCAAGGTGGTCCAGTTCCACCAAGTTACGCTTGATTGTGGCTGTGTCAGCAGTGTACTTATGTGATGCGAGAGGTTGGTTTTGTTGATTAGTTCCTTTTTGAAATTTGCCCAGGCTACGATGGGATTTGAGGTGAATGTGGTTGTGAATTCTGGGTCTATAGCCTCGTGTTTGACCCATTTGGATATTTCAGGTAATTTTATATTTTCTGGGTGAAGCTTTCTCCAAGGTAACACCTGTGCATGGGTTTGGGTTGGTGATAGCTGCACCAAAAAAAGTTGGTGGTCAGAAAAATTGACTTTTTTGTTGTAAATTTGGAAATTCTTGATCGTTGGGATTGCAGAATGAGGATGTGATTGATGCGGCTCATTGATATGAGTGCTCCCTCACATATGTTGGGCCATGTCATGTGGGGAAGGAGCGGTGAACCGGGGGGAGGGCATTCTGTAGGCCAAGGGATGCCTCCATTGTGCGGAATTCAATGTGCCCCAGTGGGTATCCCCTGGGGTTAGCCATTGGTCCATGTTGGGGTTATCCCAGAAGTTAAAGTCGCCCAACAGGATAGTATCTGGTGGGAGGGTGAGAGTTGGAACAGTTTTAAGAAATTGTTTTCTCTCATTTTCAGTGCACGGTGCATAGATGCATGGTATCAGAATTTTCCTCTTGGCATGTGATTGTTGCTACCAAGACATGACCATGAAGGTATGAGGATGAATTTGTAATACATTGATGAATCCCCCCCTTGGGTTGGGACCATCTAGTACTAAAAAGATGAATTTGTAATTTTAAATTTTTTGTTATTATGGACGATCACCCCACAGTGGGACGTCCATACTGATTGTGATGGTGAGACCCTGGCTGACCAGGATCCTTCTTCCTCTTGTAAACAGTTGGTTTCTTGGATGTCCAAGATGTCTACAAGGGGTTTTCTCAGGAAATCCAGCTTTTTGGCTTGGGACTTATGAGCCCTGGCTCCCGCGATGTTTAGCATCCCTATTGACACTGAGGTGCTTATGGCGCCTCAGGAGCAGTTGGGAGGACCCTCTGGCCATATCCCACCACAGCTCATTTTGGCCATGCTCCGCGTCTGTACTCCAACTATTTCAGTGATATTGTCAGTTCCCTTGATCTGACCCAATTTTTCGCGGGAATTTCAGCTTTTTGGATTTGCATTATCTTTTCCCACACGTGTCTCATGTTGGTTCAATGCAGGGTGCTGATTGGGTTCTGTAATTTTGGGGTTCAAATTTGGAGAATTGTGCACCGCATTTTCGTCCATATTGCGGCCGTATTGTTCCTCAATGTGTGCATGGTTGATGTCTCTTGGTGACTCAGTCAGATTACTGTGAAAATTTTCAACCTGGGCATATAGTTCTGATTGGTTGGCTCAGTGTATATATGAAATGTCCTCCCAAATTTGTCTGGGGTCAATGGATGATTCTGCATGCGCCGCTGCTTTTGCCACTGCCCACTTGCAGGCTTTTTGTACCACTTTGCGTTGTTTGTTTGTAACTGGGTCCACAATGGAGTAAAGTCCATCTTCACCCCAGCGGAATGGGTGGTGACCATTGGTCATTCTGGCGAAGTTTTCATTACTTTTGTCTATGGCTTCCTCACAGTAGTCTGCTTCCATTAAGCCCTCCTTCACGGGGCATGCGTGTTCCTTGTGTCCTAATGAACCGCAGTGGTTGCATATAGGCGGTGCACATTCTGGTGTAACTCGGAATGCAGATGACTGTCCCCCCCATCTGCAAAGTGAAACTCTTCTGTGTTAGGGATTCTTGATAAGTCACCTTCCACTTTGGGGAATGGGTTGATCATGGCGATAGCTTTGCCTGTGCACAGGGTGGGCATCAGGCGAAATCTTTGTAATTTGAGTTGCACAATTTCTCTGTAGGCTACAAGCCCTTTGCGGAGCTCTTCCTTAACTACTTTACGGGGAAGGTTAGTAAGGAGTGAATTAAAGGAGATGAACAAAGTTTTCGCTTTGTTCTATCTGGTGCGCTTGGTGAACACTATTTTTTTGCCCTCAGGGGAGGGCAATTTTGATGCAGACTTTTGCTGCGGCCTCCACTTCTTCAGCTGTTTTGAAACCAATATCAATCCAGCTGGGACCCATGTTGTTGGTGGTGACATATACCGCGTGAGGGAAAAGGGAGGGCTGTGCCTCACATGTTTTCTCCCACAGGGTTGAGGACTCATCCCCAAAGAAGAGTTGGAGCCTATGTTCCACCTTTGAAAGGGGTTGGTTGCATTGGATGTACATGTACTGATCTGGTTTTATAGTAAACATCATAAACCTGGATGGTGTCTGAGTTTGTGGTTTCTTGACGGATTGGGTTCCTGGTCCCCCTCCAGGGCGTTTCTTGCCCTTGGGTGCACTATTTAGTGCACCGCTTGATGTGACGCTCACCCAGGTTGTATTAAATTAATTATTAAAGTCGCCCATCTCTTCTGTGTGATTATTAAAATTGCTGTTTGAATCATATTGTACCAACTAAAGTGATTGTTATGGGAAAGAAAAAATTTGATTATTCTTCTTTATTATTTGATTATAAGCATTAAATGCTGAGCCTAACATTCAAATTAATTGTTCTGATGTATCAGAAAATGATCTCTTGATTGTGTTGATTGTAATAAAAAACATTATTACCTAAAGCTCTGAATTGAGTGAACTGTATATGATTTTGAGATTTTGTGTCTTTTTAACTAGTTGACATAAAAAGACCAAGAAACCACATTAACTATTTATGAATCATTAATTAACATTTTTTTTGCTCTTGTGACAGCATTTACAATAGATGTTAAGACTTGGTACAGAGGTTCCTCTCTGGGTTCTACATATAAGTCTGAATTGTCAATCCCTCTGGGAAAGATATCTGGTGGAATAAGGTTTTATAAATTATTAGATTGTGCTATATCTATACTTCTGAATCTTTTCCTGACTCCTTGTCAGTTTACTTTACTTGAGGCAAAATAATACAACATTCTCTTTAGATTTCTCTCAACATTGAGCGGCAAAATGCTTAGTGATACCACATTTATGACAGTAGTTCTGCATTTTATCCGTCCATTTTGGCACATCTGGGGTTTCTAAAATAGAAACATAGTTCTAAAATTATCATTTTGGCTCAATATAATTTCAATTACTCTTATTATTGGTTATAATTAATTTAGGTGTATGATTAAGCGCATTAAATGCCAAGCCTAATACTCTCATATATCCACAATTTGCAAAGCGAAAGTTTGGGTTGCTAACGCCAAAATTCCTAAGAATCCAGCGTTTTAAGACCTGAATTCCTTTATGGGAACGTCAAGACCCACAAAGGCAGCCACGGCCCACAAGGAACTGCTGGTTTCAAAGAGCTTTGGATGGGTTCTTTGGAGGGGGTGTTAGAGAGGCTCCAACCTTTAAAATTGTTGCCCATTAGTCGTTTTAATTATTACAATAGCCAAAAATCTGTGTTTTAAATAATATTAATTTTAAACTTGATATGAGAAGAAAAGAACAACCCAACACCCTACCATTAGCAAATTGCTGAATCTTATAGTGGGATGGGGGGAGTGCTTTTAGGATGAACTATGGTAGTGGAGAACAGTTTTATTATTAATCCAATAAATCGATGGGTTCTTTCCCCAACTTTCCCTGAAGTAAAAGCTAATGGTTCTAAGCTAATCCTGGGTTGTTTTCCGGATTTTCAAATGTCCATATTCGCTTTATCAATTTTGGAATGGTGTGCCAAGTTCAATCCCCATTTTTGATAGTTTCTTTTTTTTACTCTAATTTTGGCTTGTAAGGTATGTTTTCCCACTCTCAGATTGACTTCTGGTTGAGCCCCTTGTTGGGGACAAGAAATGTGAACCATGGTGGAAAGTTCCTTGATTCGTTTAGTATTTTTATAATCTGCATGATTTCCCATAAATAATAACTTGTAACTTTTGGAACTTGGATGGGTTGGGATAAGGGGTAGAGGGAAGAAAGGCGTGTGGCAGGAAGGGGGAGCAGCAGTTACCCATCTCTCATCCAGAGTGTGCCCTAGGCAGAAATCTTTTTGAGGTGCTTATCCTTGAGATTTGCCCTCTTTTTTGACCTAAAGGGGTGTTTGACAATGTATAGCTTGATAGCTGGAGCTAAGAGCCTTACATTACTCTTACTTTGTAGATCAGGGTTCACCTTCCATTTAAGGAAATTACCCAGGCATACTTCTATTTTAGGGTTAAAAGTTTTTTTATCTACAAGAGTAGCCTTCTTGGGAGAGTGATTGATAGTGCCTTGGAAATGGCCATGTAAAATTTAGAATCAACAGCTCATAGTTCTTACAATCTTTTGAGTAAGCTTATTTATTGTCTTAATATGGGAACCCCTTTCATAATACTGGGTAAAGTAAACTACATTTGACTCTTTATTATTTCAAAAAACACTCCACTTCAAACTCTGGTGCATCCTCAACATAAGGTCTCTACATCCATGGCTTCTTTCATTTATACAATAAAAAAGGAGGAGTCATGAAAAAAGGCATGAATATTATAGTGGGTGGGAAATTCCACACGTAAGGATCTATTGTTTAATGAATGGAAATGGGGAAGGGACCTGATAGTTTTCCTGCCAACTTTCAACCTGGCACCTTGAGTTGCAGCTTTATAGTGTCCACCATTACCAAATCCACTTCTTGATAGGTAGGTGCCTCACGTCGCTTTTGGTTTTCAATTAACTTGATGTCACTGTTTTATTTTGTCATATGATTCTGGAGTTGTTGGTGTACCTTCTTTATGTGGGTGATAAAGGTATCTGCTTCTGGGATATCAATCCACACTTGAGGCCCAATAATGAAAGCGGGTTTATGTCTTAAATTAGCATACATAGGCTCACCCCTGCTGATGGGGAGGGAGTTTTGTATGAAAATTGAGCCAAAGGGAGGCCCTCTGCTCATGTATCCTGATAGGCAGTTGCATACCATTGGAGATAATGACTTAAAGACTAGTTATATTCTCTGTTTGGCCACTGAACTGGGGATAATAAGATGGAGACCTGCAAAGCTTAGTTTTCAGCATGTCATACAATGCCTCCCAAAAACTGCTAGGTAAACTGAGGTCCCCTGTCACAGATTACTTCCTGCGAAATACCAAACAATGCAAATACATGGGCTATGCCCTGGAGCGTGCTTATGCTATCAATGCTGCACTAGCACTCAGGGTGAATTACTACCAAAAACACCAGCCAGAATATCTCTGGTGCAGCCCTACATATTGTGTTATAAAAAATGTAGGGCAACCGGAGACTAGCCATTATTTCCCATAGTTGGAATTAATAGTCACTAAACTTTCAGAAGACTTATTTAAATTCAAAAGTACGATCAGGTTTTTGGATCTTTCTTATTCAAACTAAAAGGCGGAAAGAGAAAGATGACTGAAGAGACATTAGATCTTACTAGGATCAGCTGCCTTATAAACACACTAAATCAGGGATCAAAAATAAGTGCAAATAACTGTTGGGAATTTTTTTGTGATTCAGCTATGGCTGATCAATGCACTAAAGTGGTACTGACACTAAATCTGATCTAACCTTCTCATCCGGATTAGTGTATATTATAATGAGAAATTCTTCTGCAACAATTGTGCTTAGTATGATGACAATGACTCCTCCGGTGGACAGCATGTTGCACCCATGAAAAGAACACATATGGGAGGTTCTATTGAGTATGGAAGGGGTTTATTGTGCTTTTACCTATTGGGATGGTCTTGTATTTGCTTGCAATGTAGAAGAACGGTGATTGGAAATATCTGAGCCCAAAACTAATTTGCTTTTTTTTTGCTGTATATCAAATACAATTTTATCAGCGGAACTTAAACTAGTGAAGACATCCTCTTTCAGGGAAATTGCTGCCAGCCTCTCACTGGCGATGACCTTTGGCAACCACCACTTCCCAACCCATACCCCGAATTTTCTGTAAACTAATGGGTAGTTGGCATAGGGTAAAGTGGCGCGATTTTCATGGGTACAAGGTCTTCCACCTCTCATACACCACATGGGCTAAATTGACCATGGTGACAAGAGGTACCACTTCTGACCTCCTCTCCTTCTTAGTGAAAATAGGAATTACTTTCAATCAAGCCACAGGGGTTGCCCCTAAAGACTTACATCACCCTTCCCTTTCTATGCTGGGGGAGCACCCCCATTGGGAACTTGGAAAAGAGCAGCATTTTTGTGCGCCTTTGGTAGCTTGATTGCCAAGATGGAGGCAACCTTCTTGGGGAGATCAGGAAGCGTCTGGGTGCACGACTTGGAAGGCCTCCACCAACTCATGGCAATTGGCACGATTTTGAGAACTAACCCAACTGTTCTTGTAGGAAGGAAATCCCTTAAAAGAAAAAAAATACTGCACTAAGTAATTCTCTCAGCATGATAACAGAATGGCATACACCTCTGTCTCAACTGAGTCTATAAGCATGACTGGGTCAGGCTCAGTGGATTTTTGCCTTTAGACAGTGATAACTGGTAAGCATTAGAGATGGGTTACTGTTTCCAATGAGTGGGGAGAGCCTACCATAAGGCCCCATTGCCCAAATCTTTTATCACCACATTAGGGCCAGTGCACTTACTCACAAACTACATTTTTAGCCTTCATATGAAGGCGTTACATATCGATCATGACCAAAGAACCCACCTCAATCTCAAATTGGGAGGCATATCCATTACTAAACCACTATTAATCACTTTATTGCCTTCTTTAGATGTTCTCAAACCAAAAACAAATATCCCATATATGTTGAAGATTTCTTTGGCGGCAGGTACTTCCAGGTGAGATAGGAGCTCATGAGGAATGAAGGTTTTAACTCATGGTGTCTTAATATGAGGAAATAATAGTTGACAAATGGGTAATGTTGTTGTATGCAAACTGAGCCTGGGGAAAATTAGCGGCCCAGGTATCCTGCATGGCAGAGGAATAGCAACAAAGGTACAGCTTGAGGATCTGATTGGCCCTCTCAGTTTGGCCATCTTACTGGAGGTGGTACACTGCAGAATGGCAAAGCTTGATATTCAAATGCTCTAACAACGCAGACGAGAAGTGGAGTTAAACTGAGGCACCCAGTCATTTACCACCTATTGGGGTAAGCGAACATAGAGTATACGTGGAGAACAAAGAGATAGGCTGTCTCCTAGGAGGTAACAACCAAAATAAAAGGATTAAAAGTGAAAATTTAGTAGAGTGGAGCATGACCACCATAATCACTCAAACATCTTATCTGGGGAGCTCAACAAGAAGTTAGCTGATACTAAGTTCCATAGACCTTGCGCCTGCTGCAGGGGATAAAGAAGACCATTCTTACCCGATATGTCAGATTTGGCACTCGCGCGCATATCACACAATTAATAATTCAAAAAGCTAGATTTTTAGAAATAATTGGCCAGTTGAACATCTATTTTGCCAAATTGAGACACTTTTTGTTACTTGGTGGCCCACCGGTGAGGGATCATGATGTGCGGAGATCACTAAATCCTGGAGATGGAGGGGACCCAAACCCAACCTCTGAACAAAACCCGCCCCTCCACTAGTGAATAGTTAGTACATTTGTGATCTGGTAAGCCCAAAAGATCAAACATCTCCATCCCCTCCAAGCAGGAAGTCTGACCCACCAGTTCCTAAGATACTAATGATCGCACTTCTAACGCCCAGTCTGCCCTAGAGAATATGGGAAAAGTTGAGGCAAGAATATAAGTAGAGGAACTACCATTGTTAGATACTGCAATTCCTCCTCCATTGGATTCAGGAAAGGCTTCAACTCAATAAGTTGGAGTGAATGTTTAACACACTTTTACAAACTTAAAATGTAATTTAAATCTGAACAGGTCACAAAAAGTTTGAGAATGATGGTAAGCCAATTTTCTGGGGTTTCAGAAATATGTCAGGACTAGTGGTCCGTCCAGAAAATCACTTCATGCCATGCGCCTTGAGGAAGATAACGCAAGGAAATATATGACCATGACATAATGGCAAGCTCCTTGTCATATATGGCTCAGGATTGTCCTACGGTGGTGAACTTTCTCAATAAAGAGGCGATGGTATGCCTACCTCATCAAGCTTCTGAAGCAAAACAGCCCCCACCACGGCTGCTGATTTATTACAAGCAACTATGAAAGGCCAGGATGAATCAGCATGCTTGAAGATTGGTAGTGCCATAAATACTTCAGTAATCATTTCAAATGTATGTTGGGAATATTATGTCCATTTAAATGGAACATTTTTACCATGCAGGGAATGAAGAGCGCTGTCAACTATATTAGTGCAGATGAAAAATTTTCCAAGAAAAAAATTGTCCCCAGGAAACTACACAGCTGCTTCTGGGTGATGGGCGTGGGGAAGAAAAGGATCACTTTGAGTTTGCTGGAAGGGAAATCATAACCATCCTTTAGGACAAAAATACCCAAAAGGTAATCTCTTTTCTAAGAAAATCTCTTAATTTGAAGGCTTTATAAAAATCAGCCTTCTTCAGTGCCGCCAGTTTTGTCCCCAGGTCCCTCCCATGCTGTTCAGGGGTAGGTGAGTGCATTAGTATATTACAGACGTATGCCACCATGTAGGTGAAGTGAAGATCGCCCAGTACATTGTCAATCATACACTGAAAGGTAGCGGGATTCTTTGAGGACAAAGCGAATCACGTGGAATTGGAAGATGTCCCGCCATGTATGAATGGCCATCAGCAAGCCTTGACCTTCCTCTACTCAGATTTGATTGAAGGCCTTTAACAGGTCAAGCTTTGAAAACCTAGCTTTTGGGCAATTTTCTAGCTGCTAGTTTTCCCAAAAAGAGCTGATAAGGATTGTGCATGGTGTTATTTTCAAATGACCATAGTCCATGCATTAGCTCAACATACCATCAGTTTTTTAGCAAAAATGATGGGAACGCGATGAAAATATTCATTGAAACCCCACCTCTTCTGAGCATGTGATCCAAACACACCTCCAGAGCAAAATTGTAAGTCTGAGGGAGCACCCCATGTGTCTTGATTTGAGGCATTCCTGTTCTTCACTAAAAAAGAGGCCAAGAAGGCGGGTTTCACACTCATCACCTGGGGCAATATAGTCTATGTGTTAGATGAGAGGTAGGCGATGTTGTATCCTCCAAAGGTTACCTCCTTTCCCCCTATCTGACCACACAAGAACTACTAAAGAGGATTAGGTTATGTTCATGGAGGTAGTAGAAGTGAGAGGACGCCGGCCAAGTGATAGTGTTGAGCACTTATCCCCAGTGACAATCTTAGGGTTTGCTGAAGAGGCAAACATCATAATTAATCGAGGGGTCCAACTCCAGCAACAATTTTGGGTTCCACTGAAAAGGCGAAAAATCTGAATAATTTGAGGGGTCTGAATCCAGTATAATTAAGGGTGATAAATCCATGTGATACCCAATGGGACCATGCCCCGTGGTCTGGCCAGGGCGCTACTTGTCACCTATCAAACAAAATGTCACTGAACCAAGAAAAATCGCGTTAGGAACAATGTAGTGGCGAAATTTGAGTGTTTGTTGGTTGGCCAGTGGAAGGTCACTTCAGCATCAATTAGTTGCAAGATCTCATTCTTCTGAATAAATGGTTTGGATTGCAATACCTTTGTTCATGCATTCCCACTTATCCCACAAGCCCCTATGACTTAAGGCAACTATCCCTCACTGGTACATTGTAGGTTGATTCTCAAATTTTTATTTATAGTATGGAAATACCTTTCCAGTTGGATTTTAAAGCTGTAAACTCCTTCCCTATGTTTGTCACTGCTACTACCCAGAACTATATTCCCAGGTTTTCAAAATGACTGGGCCTTAGTGGATATTAATATAACGCTGCTGACCTCTAATATCAAAATAGATTACCTAGCAAGTGGACTGTTGGCGATATCCCCGCGTGTAGACGCCCTCTGGTGTCAAGATCTCCCCTTATTAATGGAGCTCATTTCTCCCAACTGGGAGAGTTTTTATGATCTCAACACTTGTTCTATTTCTTTGGTTCCTCAGCGCATCCTGGGGCCCAAATGGCTCTTGAGATGTTACCTGAAGGTGAAATTTGCTGCCACCTTGGATGCTACAGCCTGGTTATTAGTTGAAATGTTGATTATGGTAGTTGTTAGTCGACACTCCATATTCACCTCTCTCCACGCCTGATATCAAGTCGTTTGGACGGCAATGCCTTTGGCATCCTGGGTTGCTTTTTGGGTGCTCACACACCCTGATTGGCAGGCCATTCTCAACTTTATTTGCTATTTCCGTGACACTTATCTTCATGCTCTGTATAGGTACATAGGACAGCTGATGTTTTTTAGATTAAATGTCAAACAAAAAGGCAAGGCATACTCAGAGTGGTAAGGAAGGAGATTAATTTTTTCAATTTAAAGATATGCTTGTGTTGCAATAAGGTGGAAGGGAAATCCAAGGGTAACTTGGTTGAAGAGGGATTTGAAGCAATCAAATACTACTCTGGCAGGGGAAAAGGTATCAATGAGCGAAAATTTCCAATGCATAAGGATTTGTAAAAGATAAAAAGTTGAGCTCCAGATTAATAGCAACCTGTTAATGCCCCTACCAGCCCACCCCAAAAATGTTAGTAACAACTATCTGGCGCCATAATAAACTAATAACTGAAGCCAAAAAATGCGCCAAAACAGCACTGGACGTCTCACGGTAAAACCAGTCTTAGAGGCTGATGAAGCACTCAATAATGAAGAGCTTACATTAAGTTTAAGGTCAAAATACTGAGCGATCTGAAAACTCATAAAGTTCCCTGTAGTACCCTTATTCTAATGAGATTTGATGGATACCATATGTGAACTTATCTGAATACCTTTAAGTAACAATAAGTAGCTATTTATTTGTTTTTTTTCGCAATTTTGTGGGACATAACTGGTGGAGAAGGGGTATTCACTGTTAAATCCACTGGACTATCCATGAGTAAAGAATCCTAGGTGTCAGGCACCAGAAAAAGACATTATAATGTCTATTATGATGCTGACAACAATGTACAAAAGGATCCACATACCTCTACTATCCAGGAGCATCTGAGTTGATAGTAAGAATACTATCACTGAACATAAAACAGAAGAGCGGGGGGAAGACCAGCAACAACAGGGCAAACAACACATATTCACTTGCTTCATCTAAATTGGAAAAGATAAGGGGAGATTGTACACCTAAGTGTTCATACACTCAATATGGGGTATAATACACGGATGTTTGGGTCAGGAGATAAACCTTAATCGCGCCAAAATTCGTGATACAAAGAGCAGGCCATTCCTTCGACTAATATTATTATACAAAAGGCTGGATTTTTCATTATAGGCGAGACCAATGCAACATCTCAGTCATAAAGGAGGGATTATAAGGACAAGAATTTAGGTCACTCCATTATATCATGCAGCGTGCTGTTAATAATAAGACTGCACTAGCACTAAGTATGAGTTGCCACCCAAAACACCAGCCAGAATACCTCTAGTACAGCCCTTCATATTGTGGGATAAAATAGGAGTAGGAAAATCGGAGCAATAGTACAAAATTTCTAAAATTGGAAATTATAGCTACTAAATGTCCTGCGGACTTTATTAACTCATATTTAAAAGTATATTCAAAAAAATTTTATTAGAACTAAAAAGCACAAAGAGGGGAAAATGGAGTGACAGCGGAACCTGTCAGGGTCCGCTGCCTTAACTCACTAGTATAGGGAATGGGAACAAGTGCACCTGGCGTTGGAAATGACTTTTATAATTTAGCTTTAAGAAGATTGACGTTCTAAATTGGTACCAACTAATCTGATCTGACCTGCTCAGCCAGATTGGTATTAATTTTTATAACATGAGAATTTTTCCACTGCAATTGTGCTTGGCGTGACAATGACTCCTCTGGATGAAAGTAGATTGCGCCCATTGCCAGGCCACATATTGTGTCATATTGTAATGAAGAGGTTGTTACGCCTGTACATGTTGGAGATAAGCTCATGTTAGCTGGCATTGTAGGAGAACTGCGGTTAGGGTTTATGAGTCCAAAGATGACTTAATAAGTTCATCTTTTCCAAGTGTCATTTAATAATATTAGAAGGACTTGAACTAACGGGGATAACTTCTTGAAGTAGAATCACTGACAACCCACCACTGGAAATGGCCTCTGGCCACCATTACTTCCCAAACTACACCAAAAACTATTGTACCAAACGCATGGGTGGTTGGAATAGGGGGGAATTTGTGATTCTTAAGGGGTACGCTGTCACCCAGCTCTCATCTACTACATGGGATAAATCGTCCATGGTAACAAGAGAGACGGCCTCTAGCTTCTTCCCCTTATTAGTGCTAAATGGAAATTCCTTCTGATTAAGCTACAGAGGTTGCTCCCCAAAACCTACAGGCTACAAACAGCCGTGTGTTACGTCCTCAACTGTAGTAGTTATCAAACAAGGAAGAAAGGTTACATATTTGGTGAATTCTATGCAGCCACCATAATAGCATCATACCATTAGACCCCTGGTAAAATTTTGATAAATCTACTGAAAGTAATGTTCAGTGCCTGCTGCTTGTTTAAAAGGGTAGAGAATATTTACGCCCAGTCTTATGAAACTTGGACCTAATGAAGGTCAAACATTTAAATATATAGGTAGGAACCTTTTTTAAACACATTTTAATCATACACTCGTTTGATTTAGGTTAATAAATTTCTTTGCTCCAGGAAGCTCCATGGTTGGTGGGCTATAATGTTCCCTTATGATGTGAGAACGCACTTCAGAAGAACTCATAGCTTCTCACACAAAAGTATTAACCTATCCTTTTATAATATAATCCAGGAAGGGGAGTACCAGCGTCAATATTTGCAAGGAGATCCTGTCCTTCAGGATCAACTGACTGAGATGTCAAAAAAGCGTCTAGGAGAGAACATTCAGTGACAGGATTCCAGGACTGGTTCAGATGAAGATTTTTCAATCACTGTCACAGAAGGAGAATCATGGTTAACAACGTCCAGTGGAGAACTTACGTTAACAGTGGCTACTGGTTCTGAAGGAGAATCAGTGATAAAGTAGGATGTGGGTCCATGGAGTTTGGTTTTGGACTGTATTTTATTCTTAGGTTTAGGCAAGGGCATTGTGTGGTAGACATAACCACAGTAATGTTTTAAGGTTGCAGAGCTACACCCTTCTCAGGGGAATGACTGTGGCCAATTCAGATTCTGAATTTACAATAGGACCCATTAGAGGTGGCATCTCAGATACCTGGTAAAATATAGGCGGCCCTGCCATGGACTGATAAAACCCCAATTCTGACCGCAGTATACATTTAATATTGCTTTGGTGAACTGACAAGTAATTAAAGCGGCATAATCAAGTAAGGAGAGGTTTAGGGCACCAACAGCGCAAACATTTACCTCTAGTGGTGGCTATGTAAGTCCTCTATGTGGTTGGTCCAACCCAACCATGAAAAAGCTTCCTCAAAACGTAACACCTGAAAAAGACCAGCAGGTAAGTGAGGTATGCTAACCCCAAAGCATCCTTTATTTTCATATTAGGAACATAAAACTAAAGGTGCTCACTGACCAGAGCTCGTCTGAGGAGCAACCAACAATTCTCCCAGGAAGGGAATGCTATGGTACTCATAGAATTCTGAAGTGAACTTCAGAATGGACAGGCGCGCCTTGTAAAGGCAGCGCTTATGGGACCTCACCCAAGTTATTGATTAGGCTTTCACAAGCCAAATCTATAGCTCAGGTGAGGCACAACCCAGTGCCAAAAATGACTGAACCAAAAATGTTTTAAAAGCGATCCAACTCAGATTTGAAAATATCTAAATCTGAGTTGGATGTAATGAACAAGACAAACTCATCCATTACAGGCCCCTTGACAGCCTTGTACTTATATATAAAGCTTAGAAGATCACAATAAGTCCTGGTCTGTCTATGAGCTAGCTTCTTAGGTCTGCAATAATAAGTGAACACTTATGGTCCATTCATACAATTGTGGTATGTCTGGCCCTCTGTAACAGGTAGCACCTTTGCATCAGGGACCAAGAAACTGCCCACATACTTTAACATAAATGGCCTAGGATCGCTCCATGACGCGGAACTTCCTTAAAAAAAGTCACTGGGTGTTCAAGTCCCTCATGTTCTTACAGGAGTAGAGCTCCAACTGCAGTGCCAGAGGCGTCGCACAACACAACGAATGGATTACCTCCATCAGCATGACATAGAATGGGGGTGGTAGTAAAAACCTCTTTTTTTGCATCAATCGCTTGTTGGCATTCTGGGGTCCAAATAAATGGGGCATTTCTACCTGTGAGGGATTGAAGGGGTAGGCCAGCTCTAAAATAGCTAATGAGAACTTCTTAACAAATGTAACGGATCCTAAGAAGCTCTGCAGTTGTTTCTGTTTTAATGGGGTGAGTAAGAATGGATGGCGCCCAGCTTAGAAGGTACGATGGCATAATCATCTTTTATGATTAATTTTTTTAGAATTAAAATTCATTCTTAAGAACTTGCTTTTAATTGGATTATCAACCAGACCAACTTTTTGGAGGAAGGCATCCACAGCTACCAAATCCTTGACGTGTTGTTAAGTTTTGGATGAGTAAATTAAGATTGCAACTGCATAAGCAATCAAGCAAGAGAATCTGATATCCTTAAGGCTTCATCTATCCAGCGCTGGAAAACTGCTGGGGCGTTTTTCTGACAAAAGAGCATAAATTTAAACTGGTAAATGCCAACATGGTGCAAATTACAATCAGCCTTTCCTGACCAGACTTGATCTACATCTGATGGAAATCAGAAACTGCATCAAGTTTGACGAACAACTTTGATTTAAAGATTTCTTGGAAAATCTCTGCCTCCAATGGAAAAGGGTAGCGATCAGGAACTGTCACATTATTCAAGTGGCCATAATCCATGCATTGTTTCAAAGTAAAATCAGGCTTCTGTGCAAAGACCACAAGAAAGAACACAGGTGTGTTTTCTTAACCATAACCTCTTCAGCACAATGTATTCATGCATGTCTTCAACGCCTGGTCTTCTTCAGCCATGTAGGATATAAGGGACTGCTGATTTTGATCAGGTTAATTATTTGAACCTTGTCTTGATTCTGATATGACTGGATGATAATCGTGGGACAGCTAGGGCGTTATCCGCCAAAAATGATATCAGTTATGATTATTTTAGTGCCTCGAAATGAGGCAATGTTGGAATGTAATGGGTTTTTTTGGATTGCCTCTATATAAGCTGATAAGGTTATAAGGCAATGTCAAAATTTGATGAATACACAGTAAATAACATACAATTAGGGCGATAGAGGATTAAAGGATAACAAGCCAAATTTGAGGAGAATTGGTGGAATAGATTAGCCTAAGCCATGAGAGCAGTAATGCCTGAAGCCGCTGTATATAAGCGAAATCAGCAATTAAGATAGGGTAGGTTGTTAATAGTAGAGAAAAAACAGGACAGCGGAAGGTCACTGTATTTACTAAAATAAATAAAGAATCGTTTGGGGCAATTGCTCCTTTTTTAAGTATTTTTTCAAGTGTGTCTGAAGGACTGACGATCCCCACATCATCTGTCTGTTGCTCAGTGGGTTTGACTTATATGAACAACATGACAGATCTTAATGATACCATCCGAATTTACAACAGTGGTGCTCACTACAGGGGCCCATTGATCAACCACCTAACACTCCAGAACTCCAGTCGCCAGCCATGCCTTACACAAGCTGTGTTGCTGGGGAATCCTCACAGAACACCTCACCATCTGGATATGAGAAACTCAAACTTACCTTAGACGCGGTGCCCAAAAATCAAGATGAACTTCTTTAATAATGAGATGCTGTCATGCACCAACTTGATAGTACGTTTAGCCAAATGCAAACCTTGGGACTACAAAACAAAAAAATTGCCATCTGATTGAATGATACCACCAAATGGCTGAAGTGTGCAGAACAAAGATTGTCCAATACCTCTCAGTCTTCTCGCTGGGACAAGGATGACCATCAAGGGGGGCATCATATGAGGAAGAATATGACGCTGGTTGGAGATACTACAACCAGGATGGTAGTACCAGATATGAATATGAGTCATAATGACATTTCTTTCAGATAATGGTAGTACCGTCCATGGCAGAAGGTCACACTACCCCTGAAGTGGCGGACATCCCAACTTCTGCTGATCCCGCTCCTCATTGAGAAACTTTTTTGGTTCTCGACCCATTCCTCAGTATGGCCCAAAACCCCATGAATGGGATGAGGAGGTTGATATCAAAAAATTACCTCCATTTGACTGCAAAGGGAACATTCATGGGTTCTTCAAAAGGTTTGAGTTTGAAGTAGAAGCCGCATCTGATAGATGGAAGGCTAAGTTGTTAATATATGCCTTGATGTTAAAAGCACCAATCAGGTCATCTGTTACCTCCCAAGTAGCTCTGTCACCTATAAGGACGTGAAGGATACTGTACTCCGCCTGTTTGGGGGTACCTCAAAGATGTTGCAGTAAAAAGAAGAATTTTTAGAGATCAGATTCCATCAAAATGAGACTCTCCTGGAGTTCGCTGATTAATTCACAACAGAAGCCCATGTGCTGATTGGAGAAGGGTACTTAGCGGAAGCTGACATGTGCATTACCATGACCTCCACAGTGAAGCCATATTGTGAGCTATATAATGTCATTTCGCCACTTCTGGATGATTTGTACCTCTTCTCAAGATTGTACAGTTTTTGCGTCATGTATTCCCTAACTTTCCGCACCAAATATGGAATAAAAGACTACCGCTGCTACTGCACCCTCTTATTCAGGAGAATACTCTCATCTGACTCCATCTTCGGTTAGTATCCTCAGCCTTTCTATAACTCTGCGCCTCATCCTCAGCTGAATTATACCCAACAGTTTAATCAGCGACAATGGGCTGGCCATGAAAACCACCAGCAACCCAGTTATCGACCAGTACCTAGCTATGCCAACTGTCAACAATCAGCTTACCAACCTGGGGCTGGTTACACTGAAAGACCCCAAACTTTTTGGTCTGGACCCTCTTATGATAATCAAGAACGTGGCTCTTATGGGGTTAACTGCTATGAATGCAGCAGATCTGGTCATTTGGAAAAATTTATGTCATAACCACCGTGTGAACTATGTACACCAAGATCAATACTATTAGGGAAAAGATGGAGCGAGTAGAGATGGGAGCCTCTACCTCTGCGATACCAACTCAAAACGTACACAAATCAATAGTTTTATACCATGCAGAAATTCCTCAGTACAATGATGGACTTTTATATCAGCAGTCAGTTGGAGGAGTAAATGTAGTAACCCAAGCTCAAGCCAAGGCGGCGGAAGAAGAAGAGTCCCCCAAACAACCAAAGCCATATGCCTGTCAAATTCTTGATCAAGCTTCCTTGGACAAACTTGATTCTGCTGCAGGTGCGCTAAACTTGAAAGGAGTAAACATCGCCCTTCTGGTAAATGCCATTTTCAAAAAATACCCCTCAAGTCGGTGAGGGGATAATGAGTTTTCTTGAAAAAAGAGAGCCTGTAAATGTTCATGTATTAAACAGTCAATATTCTTCTTATTCTGAGTGTACATACTGTGATATTTTTGTAGCAAAAAATAGAATTTGCGCTATAATAGATACTGGTGCTTTATTCAACATGGTTTCACTAAATTGATGGCAAAGTTGACATTGAAACCTGATGTGGACCATTGAATGGTGTACGGAACTGCTGGAGCAGTAAGCACCGTCTCTGAGGGGGCTTACAGTGCGCTATCTCTGCGCTTTTGGGTCCATTGTCATTGTAGCCCCAGCAATTGTGCTGCCAAATAAAACTATGACCTGTTAATTGTGACTGCTTTCCTGCGTTGTTTCAGGGCTGTTGTTAATATGACAGAGGAGACCCTCACCATTCTGGGTCAGCGAATCCCAATTTACTTTACCACTAGTTGAGTACTGAAGGATCTGGTGCATATGAGCCATATCAACCTTGCCTATAGTGATGGGGTGATGCCAGTTCACTATCACCGACTAAAGTGCAAAACTAAGCCTCTTCTCATAGATATACAAATATCAAGAGACCTCTTCAAGCGTTAGGGCCTATATCTATACCTTCTGGCCATCAAGTCCTAGTGAACTCTAAGTTAGAGGTGAAAGTACCTAGTGGGCTATATGTCGAAGTCATTATGCTTTATAATCAAACATGGTTTGAGCCGCATGTGGCTCCAAGGAATATACTTCTAGGACATGGGGAGATTAAGGTTTTGTTAGCAAACCTTCAGAGTGAACCAATGCAAATCTTCTGACACAAAATTGTAGCGTATTTACATCTGGTTCCAATAGACGAGGTCCATCAGGTTCATGATTTTGGGTCATTGGATGAATTTGGTCTACCAGCTGAGACACCTGCCAACGTACTAAGGGTGGTACCGCGGAGTAATTTAATAGGACTATTTGAAGAACAAAAAGACCAAACAATAGCTTTGTTTTAGAAGTATAAGGGGATTTTTGCTGTTGAAATCACGACTTAGGGTGTGCTCAGGGGGTGGTTCTTCAAGTATACACAGGAGATCATCCTCCTATAAGGTTTTGGCCAATCCGCCAATTGTGGGCAGTGGAAGAAGTTGTCACTGATGAAATTGACAAGTTGTTAGAGCAAGGGATGCTCAAACCGTCCAAAAGCTCATGGGCTTCGCCTGTTCTGATTTTAAAAAAGAAGGATGGCAATAACTGCGTAGTAATAGACTACTGGAAGCCCAACAGTATTACAAAAAAAAGATTAATACCCTTTGCCAAGAAATTGATGACGCTTTGGAACAATTAGGGGGAGCCTGTTATTTTTCTGCGATGGACTTGATATCAGGTTACTGGCAAATTGAGTTACCCCCGGCGAAACAGGAAACCTGCGCTGTAATCACCTCCAAAGGCCTTTTTCAACTGATGTGGATGCCTCAAGGACTGTTCAATGCCCCGGCTACATTTCAGCAAGCTATGAATACTATTCTTAAAGACCTAAAACTGTCGTGCATCCTTGTATACCTTTACAATATTAATGTTTTTATTTTGAACCTTTTTGAAGCATCTTGACCACCTAGAAGCAATATTCCGCCAGCTGGCTGAGGTGAACATTAAAATTAAACCTCAAAAAAGTAACTTTTTTCAATATCAGCTGGAATACCTGTGGTTTGTGGTAGACTCTAAAGGGCTGAAACCACAGCTGGCTAAGGTGGAGGCCATCTGCAAAATGACTACTCCCAATAGTAAGCGCAACATACAGGCATTTCTGGGAATGGTCAGTTACTACCAGAGCTTTATCCCTAATATTAACTGTATTGGGGGCCTCTATTTTGAGTTGTTAAAAAAGGACACTGTGTTTAGATAGATGGAACATCATCAATCTGCTTTTTGTACACTGCATATGGCGTTGATCAGTGGCTCAGTGGTACATTATCTGAACTTTGATTGGGAGTTTATCATTCACACGGATGCATCCCTCTCCGCTGTTGGGGCTGTACTTTCTCAGAAAGATGACAAGGGAGAGGAACATTTGGTAGCATACTGTAGTTGAATTCTTAACTGACATGAGCGTAATTATACTGTGACCAAGTGGATTTGCTTAGCAGTGATCTACGTGTATAAGCAATTCAGAGTCTATCTGCATGGTGTAAAGTTTAAAGTTATATCAGATCACGCATCATTACGCTGGTTGCAGAACCTCAAAGGACTTGAAGACCGTTTGGCTCAATGGTCTTGTAAGTTACATGCTTGTGATTTCGAGATTCTTTATCAGCCAGGAGTAAAGAATCAGAACGCTGACTGTTTATCTCATTACTGACTATTGTGGTGACAGAGGACCTCAGCGATGTGATGTATGATAAGATGATCAGCGGAAAATATGATGATGAACTGCTTTAAGTGATTAAAGTGTTAAATGAGATGCAAACGAATACCTTCCAATGGAATGGGGAACTATACAAGTGGATCAGTGATTCTACGGTAAATTTTCTGCACCCCTCAGCACACCGGGAATCATTATGAGCGTGCACAAGGCAATCAGGCATGGTGGAGTGCGTAAGACTATGGAGTTTTTATGCCCCCAGTACTATTGAAAGTATGAGCTTTTATGTGCTCGAAACTATTTCCTGTTGCCATTAGTGCCAAGGGGAGAAGCCGTTTAGCCATACGACGTCATATCATTTAGTGAAACCACATTTTGCTTGGCACACGGTGTCCCTTGATGTCGTTGGCCCCTTGCCAACAGGAGCCAACTGGTGTAAGTACATTCTTGTGGCTATCAAACACTTGAACCAGTGGGTTGAAGCGAGGGCTATACAAGACTTGGGGGTGGTTACTGTGCTCAGGTTCATGATGGAATACATTATTCAGCAACATGGCTTCCATCAGTTTATTCTCACTGACAATGGAACCAACTTCACTTCACACATCTTACCCAAACTGAACAAGCTTTTGGGAATCTGAGGGGTTCTGATGACCCCATATCATCCCAAATCCAATGGAATGTTTGAACAGGTAAATGGAACTCTGGTGAACATACTATGAAAATTAGTAACGGATTGACCTTCCAATTGGGACTCTCTCCTTTCCACTGCCGTGTTCACCTATAACATTAGTTACAATTCTGCCACAAGGAAGAGTCCCTTCCAACTACTATACAGCTGACACCTGGCTCTTCCAGCGTTACTTTATTTGTGTGTAGAAGACACCGGTGGACTGGAACCCCACCGCTATTTGACTAAAATTGCAAACATCCTAATCAAACTGCAAAGCAAAGAATATTCCTTCAGCTTAGCCAAGAAGATCAGGAATCAGGCCTCTGATCAGGCAAGTCAAAGCGGGTGGCGTTGTTCAAGGAAGGCAATATGGTTCCCTTCCATGACCATCATGGATTTGGGCAGAAACACAAGCGGGCCAGTATTTGGATTGGTCCGTTCTAAGTTATAGAGAAAACTGGAGTTGACGCGTATACCTTCAAGGATCCTGAAAGTGGTCAGATCATTAACTGAGTGCACGCAAAGTTCCTCTGACCTTACAAACAATAGGATCTTATCATCCAGTCAAGGAGGGGGTAACGTCACGATTCCAATATGACTGGACAATAATTGTGGGACATCTAGGGTGGAATCCGCCAAAAATGATATCAGTTATAATTATTTGAGTGCCTTGAGATGAGGCAATATTGAATTTAATGGGTTTTTATTGGATATAACAGGTTTTATTGGATCGCCTCTATATAAGGTGATAAGGTAATAAGGTGATGTTGACATTCACCAAATATGAATTAAATCGCCTACAATTAGGGCGACAGAGGATTAGAGAATAACAAGCCAAATTCGAGGAGAATCAGCGGAATAGAATAGCCCAAACCATGAGAGCAGTATCACCTGAAGCTGCTGTATATAAGCAAGATGTGAGATTGAGAGAGGACGGTTGTTAAAAGAAAAGAAGAAACTGTGACAACAAAAGGTCGCTGTAATTATTAAAAATAAATAAAGAATCAATTGGGGCAATTGCTCCTTTTTTAAGTATATTTTCAAGTGTTTCCAAAGGACTGACGATCCCCACATCATCTGTCTGTTGCTCAGTGGGTTCGACCTGTAAAAATAACACAACAAATCCTAACAATACCATCCAAATTTACAACAGGCCTAAAACTCAGGTCAATTTTAAGTTTAATGGCAGCTTATTGGCCTGATCTACCTCAAAAACTAACTTGGAGGGCTTGAGGATGAGAGGAAAAGTAGACAGATCTGGCATAGTTCCATAAGAGTATTATATAATTGCTGTCATTGCGTTGCCTGCTGCCAAGGTTGGATTAAGGAAATTTTGATATGATAGAGCGTTGGAGGATAAAACTAACATATTCTGCTCCAAGTCAATACATAATGACTTGAGGCGCCACCATCCTACCCCCAAAATTACTGGGTAGAGCAATCCTGGTGACGGAAAATTGACTGTGAGTTCTGCATGTTGGAAGGCTAACCAGTATGAAAAAATGGTTGGCCCTTGCCATTTCGCCTTAGGCGTCAGGGCCAGAAGTGCTAGCTGACCTCTTGGCATGTCACCTGCACCATTTGGGGGATCCACCAGCCTAACCCCAACTAACAAGAATAAATATAAACTTAATTAAAAGGTATATTGGGCAAAGGGAGATATTTAAAATACACCAGGTATTTATACTATATCACAAAGGGGCTACTGAGCCCATCACCAACCTATTGATTCATCGCTGGACCTTCCAGATAACCATTCTTTTATAGCCTACCTCTGCACTACACTCTTCCTTAACGCAGACCCAATCGCCCTGTCCTTCCCAATGTCTGAATTGTTTTGGCTCATCCTCAGCTTTGAGTTGCTGGTGAGGCATATAAATTACTTATATACATAAATATTAAATTAGAATCTGACCTTTAAGTCACTTAGTAGTAATACTGGAAACCTTTTTAGTTGCTCACTTAACTCAGAAAATCTTGGATTCTCACCAATAACACGTTTTGACTCTTCTAGTATATATTTGAGGAATCTCCTTTCTTAGGCAATAGTTGATTAATAGATATAAGATACTGGAAACAACCTTGGCCTCCTCAAACTTGGGATCATTGGTTTCCGCCAACATCAGATATTAGTACAATTAAAGCATCCTAGGCTTAAGTAACTGATATTCATTTTTATGTAAAATCATAGCACATGATTGTTAGAAAATACATCAGATTTCTGCCAGAAACTCTCACAATGGCCTACAAATGGCAGTTGGCGTCAGTACAGATTCTGCTGAGCTATACTAAATTTAACTAACTGGATCATCCTCAGAGATTAGTTGCTGGTGATTCTTAAACTAATTTGGGGCCACCAATTGGCGCCACTCAAACCTAACGTCCCAACTTGGTGGAATTATAATTTAGCTTAACCCAATAGGAGAGCAACTAACCAGCAATCATATCAAACACCAAAAAATTTAGTCAATATACTATTATGCCAGGATTGGCTTTTTCATCACAAATATGAATAAATTATTGGAGAATTCCATCTGGTTAAAAATCTGAAATCTGGGGCTGCTTTAAAATGGGCTACTAATCTATACTTATGAGTTAAGAACTGCATGGATTTTGTTGAGAAATTGGTATGACCGGATGATAAGTCATATACTTGGCATATCATATTTATTAGTCAAGGTGAGCCTCAAGATTTATTTGGTAGATTATGTCAGCTGGAAGAAAATCAAGTGAAGTAGTGAAAGTTTGGCGAATAGAGGAAATTCTGCTAAAGCCTTAATGATGGGATAAAACCCCGAGTTGTAGTAATAGAGTTACCAAGCTAACAAGTCGAAATCAACCAAGAATATTGAAGATTAGTAGCCAAATGAGAGAATGGAAGGGAAAGGTTTCTTGTAGAAAAAGGAAGGAAGAGAACTTATAGGAAGTATTCCATTATTTTATATATTAAATAAACTGGTATCTGTTAGGGGCGAAAGCTCTTTATTTATTACTTTTTTGTCTATTACTAAGGATCAGAGATCGTCATATTGTCCATCCGTTGCACAAAGGTGTTAAACCTGTGCAACTAGTCTAGAAGATTTATTAAATATCGCCTGTTAACTTTTGCCGGATTTAGTTAGTTTCACCAAATGGGTTGCACAGGGTAAAGCCCACTGAGCAATTGACGAGTGACATGAGGATCACTGGTCCTCAATAAATTAATAATAATAAAGACTTTACTAAGGAGCTATTGCCCTGACAATGCCAATTAAATGGCTACTTACATTATGCTTTGCTACTATCCTCTGTCTTTGAAAACAACCCACTTTCTCATTCTCTCGCTCATCTATATTTTAGCACTAAGTGGTCCTCTCTCGCTCAACTATTAATCATTGGTTTTCCTAATCATTCTAGACCTTTCTATACAGTAATTTCCTATTGGTTATGAGTCTTAGGTGTTTAATTATATCACTGAAGTTTTGGTAGAATTCTCTCAATTCAACTAACTAAAAAATTTGATTAATTTTTCTTACATCCACATAACTTCCACTTAAACTTGTGGCTTGCCTCAAATCTAAGTTATGATCCGCCAGAACTATAGCTTGGTGTTAAAATTTATAAGCTTTCTGATTATTTTTAGCCAATAACCCCTATAAATGTATTAACTGCACAGGTTCATCTTTGTGCAATTCTCTGTGTTGTTTGATAGTGAAATATATTTGTTTAATAATAGTATAAAGACTACTATCAAAAGTTTAATAAAGTACAAGAATTGGGCCCAACGCTTGGCCAGTAATTTCTCTTGAAAAATAAGGATGTCCTTAATAGGGATTTGGCCCCTGGTACCACCTATCTTGATCCACGCTCAGATCCCTGTTTACAGTTTCTCTCTGATGACACACAGTCAGCATCAATCCCTGATTTGATTCAGCTTCTCTTCACTGGATCCACGCTCAGAACCATACTCTTTATTATAAAATACCACCAATTAGAGCACACAGCAATAATTTCCCTGAGAAAGTATAAAGCTCAAAATGGATTTAATAAAGTATATTAAGATAATATTCTGAAAATTAGTGTTATGTAAAGTGACATTTTTATTAGCGGATTCTTAGGGGAATTTATAGTTAGAATTTAGTGCCCAATCCTTGCTATCAATTCCTAAATGACTTGGCAGCTGTTGCCATTGAATTACCCATTTTTGTCTCATCAGCGATGGTTTTCCCTATCCTGGCTAGGATTCCGTCATTGGACATTCTCAAGACCTAAAATGGAAGGTTTCAGAAACATGTCCACAACGTTTTCCTCTCTTTCCCAGTGAGCTAACCATATCTGCAAGTGACCTGCTTAGATAATGGAACTTTTTACCCACTAAGGCAGGTTGTAAACCAATTGATCAATTTTCTAGTTTCAGATGGCATCACTCGCCTCACAACTTGATTCCTAAATTCCCAATCAGTCAGTGATGAAACCTGACTAATCCCAATTGGTACATATGATAATTAATCATTGATAAACTATCAGATGCCCCTAGTTTTGTCAGCAACTCTGCCTGATGAGACTTAAGCATTCATCTGGATCCTTCCCAGATAGATCTGACTCAGGAGAATAACCAAAATTCGCTTAACATTGTTATCCCAAAATCAGGGTCAACTAATATCTAGCTCACTTTGCTTTAAAAAATATCTCCTAGCAATCCCTGGTAATCTAGTCATCTATGCGTATGGGTAAAAATTTTGACATATACCACCCCTTGACTAGATTTCCGGTGATAAAAGAATTGGGGCAGGAGAACACTGCTTCAGACACACAATCAAATTACTCCATCTGTTCAAGTAGAGTATGATCAATAAGTACTTAATACTGCTTGGGATGACCTTTGGCATGTGGCTCTCTTCCTAACCTCCTCACTACTACCTACTCAAAGTGCGGTCCCCATGACCTTCTGTCAAGCCAGGCTGATTGATTTACTTGTGATGATAGTAATCCTAGGATTCAATTTTCCCCCTTTCAGGGCATATGACCCGCTGTCATATTCAGGGTTTTTAATCCAGCATCCTCGATTTCCTGATTTTCTCCTTGTTCTTGACAGGAGATTCTTGTTGTTGGTTTTCATTTTGTGGACCAATTAAGAATGCTCATTTTATGTTCACCCTTGTTATTTTCTCATAGTAACCTCTTGGCTCATATCATTCTTAATTCTTCTCTGGAGAGCTTATCCCATTAAGTTTGAGATTATTTTTTTTGAAATTAGAGCTTAATTGATTTCAAAAGTGCATAATGTCAACTATTATATCTGTCTGACATCTCCATTCTTGTCCAGCTCATATGTCAAATTCTGAGTCTCAGTACCAGCACCTGCTCAAAAGGCTTGTCTGATAAAGACCTTTGGTCCTTTCAGCTGATGAGTCAATCTGTATGCTATAACCGCTTCTATGGTCCTTCTAGGACTAATACTCCCAGTCAAGTACCTGTAGCCAGTCCTTCCATGGAATTATTGGAAATGTTAACCAACCCTGACAAAACCAGCTTAGCAATTGTCTCAAACAACTCGTGACTAATCCTTCCTCTATCTTTAATTCCCAAGTTAGATTTTGAAACTCTCTGGACTTGACCCCATCTGCAGATACTCCTACCATAATTGTTGAACCTCCTGAAGCAATGCCCTCTACTCTTAATCATTTGTTCCTCGCTGGATCTGACTTTCTTCTGGAGTTCCTCTTCTGACTCAGTCAATATTACAAGCCATCTGTCTTTGCCACCAAACTAGCTATCAGAAACAGCGTACAATTTGAACTTACCTATGCGTAATTAAGGGCCCAAGTTTCTGAGGCTTTGTCCATAGCTCTGAACTCTTCCTATCTTAAAAACATCCTATATCGAGCTGTTGCAGCCTATGCTCTTCGCTTTGCTGGCCATGTTCTTTGAAGCTGGGCTACAAAGCTTTCAGTCTCTCCCAGCTTCCTTCACCTATTCTTCTTTCAGATTCAATAAGCTTGTAGTCATTGTCTTCAGGATGCCATCCGCTCCTTGCATGAATATCTCGTTTCTGGCATGTCCCATTGGTATCTTCCCTTTATGGCTTTATTTGGGGGCATGAATTGGCAACCCTCACCTAGTATCCCTTGCACAATGCCAGCTCATATGTCCAACGTTCTTGGTTCAGCTTGTTGGCACTTGCTTAAGACCAATCTTTCAGCTCCACTTCCTTATTAGGATTACTCAGCGTTATTTGGCAACTACCTCTTCTTGTTATGTTGCTTCCCTCCCCAATCTGAGGTATCACATTTGGCACCTTCCAACATTTCCATCATTCTTTCCCTATCTATTTTCTCACAAGAGATCAGCACCCGTTCAACAAACTTGGTTTTGAGTAGGTCTAGTCCTCGCTAGCATCTTATCTCACATAAATAATGATGTGTTGTTTACTCCTATTGCAATCTATACTCCCTCCCCCAAGAGGCAACGTAGGTGGAATCATCCCCAAATTGAGGATAGCCAATAAAAAAACAAAACTATCGTTTTTTTTATGCGTTTTTAATTTTTTTTCCCAATATTCTTATCAATCTTTTAATTTTTCTAATCTTTTTTCCATGGGACTTGACCTTTTTTGGTTTAGAGGTCCATCTTTTTATTTCCCCCAAACTAGATCCTAGGTATACTCAGACCTACCATTTTTCTATGGTTCAGATGTCTTACTTTTTTAAGACTTAACCATCTAGTTTGGCCCAGCAGTCCTTTTATTGGACTTATCCAAATCATTTGGACATAATTAACTTAATGGTTCAGCGGTCCTCCAGGAACTCTTTTTATTGTTTTTTCATTTATCCATTGATTTAAATATAGCTAAAATTCAATTTACTATCCTTCCATCCAAGAGGTTCTTGATGGAGTAGGTGTCCATCACCATCTTAGCAATAATCTCAAATGGACCCAACAACAATGCATCCAACTTTTTTCTTGTCCCAAAACCATGTTTATTGCAATAGCTAACTCTTTTGCCTATTTGGTATTCTATTAAAGCCGGTTAGTTCTTATTGTCCATTATTTTTTTTGAATCCTTTTATTCAGAGTCATATCAAATACTTGCAATTGCATTTTGATCAGGATATCTTTTAATCTGTTCAGGTACTGCTTAGCACTCATCCCCAATGTTGGTTCCACCACTAAATTTTAAATCAGCGGCAACGCGGCCTTCCTCCCATATAGCAACTCAAATGTCGCACTTTTCCCATCACCATATGGTGACTGATATTGTAGGCGAATGTCACTGAATTCAGGTATGTTTCTCACATGGTTGTTCTTCCTGCGACCAGCTTCCTCAGCGTCATTGTTAGCGTCCCACTAACTTATTCTACCATTCCGTTTGTATACAGCTGGTAAGGGTACAGAAATGACTCCTTGGATCTCCATTATTTCATTGAATTGCAAGATCACATGAGTTTTGAAATTTGTCCCATTGTTGCTCAAAGGACCTGGGGCATCCATGTTGGTATACTACCTGATCCAGGATGAACTTTGCAGTACTGGTAGAGTCTACTTTTGCCGGGGCCTTCATCTTGACATATATAATCAGATGATCAATTACAACTATTATATACTTGACTCCCCCTGTACTCATTATTAGTGGTCCCATCACATCAATGGATACCATATGACAAGCAAATCCAGGGCGGACCAGTCAGTATTCATTCATATTATTATGTGAATTGTGCAACTGCACTCTAAACAGCAAGCCAGATAGTCCATGACATCATAATTGATGGACTCCTAGTAGTAGTACTGGCAACTATGGTTGGTCATTTTTCTCAGGCCTCCATGCCTGACAAGCTTATGAGCAGCTTGAATGATAGCCGCTTGTTCCAATGGCTTTGGTAATAGTAGTTAATTCCGATTGAGCATCTTGAAAACTTGTCCATCCATAGTCTCAGTATTTTCCATCGCTTTCCAAAGCGCACCTTGGATTTCTCAGGGCTCATTCCTGATTTCTCCATTGACCATTCTCTGGAATAGCTCTATGCTCGCTTGTATACCATCAGGACCATTAGTAACTGTGATAAGCCATCCATATTCTGATAAGAAGCCCCCACTTAGTGGACTATCTCAAAATCATAAGCCTTTAACTTTAGTGCCCATTGGGCCAGTTGTCCTTCTGGTTCTCATAAATTGTGAAGCCAATGCATCGAGGAGTGGTCCATCACCACTTTGAAGTGTGTTCCATGGATGTACACCTGAAACTGTATACAGGTGTAAATAACCACAAGACATTCATGCTCAGTTATTGTGTAATTCCTCTCAGCAGCTGAGATTGTCCGGCTCATATATAACACCATATGTTTGTCCTAAGTTCATCTACTTGGCTCAATATGGCGAAAATCAATATCAACAAAGCATCAGTTTGCATTATAAATACTCAGATTGAAATTTGGATCTTTTATGATCGAAGAATCTATCAAGTACTGGCATAACTCATCAAATTATTACTGGGCTTCTTCATTCCAAACGAATCCTTTCTTTGGATCCTTTATAGATGGAATAGAGGCTCAGCAATTAATGAAAAATCCCTTATAAATTTTCTATAGCATCCAACCATTCCAAGGAACACTTGGATATCTCAATGCTCTTTGCCACCGCCATTTGTTCTATGGGCTCAATCTTCTGGGCTTGCAGCTGCAGTCCACTAGAGTTGATCACAAATCCTAGATATTCCAACTCTTTATTGTGAAGTGACAATTCCTCAGCTTAATCTTCAGGTTCGCTGTAGACAGACTCTTGAACAATTCCTCCAAGTGATGCAAATGGTCAGTAAACGTCCTACTGAACACATTGATACCATCCAATTTTACCAGGATGCATGACTACTTTAAGTCATTTAGTATAGCATCCATGGCCCTCTGGAACGTCGCAGGCGCATTGCATAGACCCTGGGGCATCTTCGTCAGGTGATATAGCCCCTGCACGGTAATAATCAGTCACTTTTCTTCATCTTCTCTTGGCAAATCGATTTGCCAATATCCCAATATTAAATCCATCTTGGAGAATACTTCGCTTCTCCCAATCAATCCAATGCATCATTAATTCTTGGTAGGTGATACTAATCCTTCTTCATGATCTTATTCAGGTTCCAATAATCAATTACAACCCTATTAGAGCCATACTTCTTCCTCATGATAAGAATTGGGCTCGCCCAGGGACTTGATGGAACTAGAAGCCCATGCTTCATATTTTGCTGATTTCTTCTCCCACTACAACTTAGGCCACCTTTGACCATTAAATCTATCTCATCCTTATTGGAAATTTTTCCCTGGTATCAACCTTGTGGATCACATCTCTCATGATCCCAATTCGTGGTCATCATGAGAGAATACTTCTCAATATTTGTCAAACAATTTGAGCACCTCCTCTTGCTTTTCTTCCATCAGATCAGCAAGTAGCTCTTGATAAACCAATAGATTGATAATCTTGTTACCCTGTCCAGTAATCTCATTTCATTGAGAGTCCCAAAATTTTGTATTTCCTCATTTCAGCCATCAGGATTAGGTGAATAAACATGACAATCTGATTATTCTCAATATTCATTGGGTTTTCACTTAAATTCACCAGGAGAACTCAAATTTCTCTATGGCCAGCATAATTATTCCAGGAGCCTCCCAAGGTCTACTCTGGACTTCTTCTAGGGGCTTCCAACCTCCCCATACAGCAGCTCCAGTATCTCTAATGTCAACTCCAAGTTGACTATTATTTGTAATCCTGATGGTATAATCCTTGCATTTTTGATCCTCAGTGAAATTTCCTGATTTTCTAGGATTTCCATCAGCATCTCTCGTCGTTTCTGGTTAACTAGTTGGTACTAACCTGGGATAATGCCATCATTGTATTTCATGCTGATAAACTTATACACTCCTACTCAGCGGAGCTTCCCCATTCTTCTGATAGACCAATTGTAACGTCTGACCAATATGGTCAACGTATTAACCCCAAAGATACATTTAACACCGTACATTGTAGAAATTCCATCTAGATCAGAATATCATAGTTCTGGTTAGCCAAAAATATTGCAGGAGAAGATACCACCAAGGATCTGAATTGAAGTGGTAGAGTGCTATATGCTTCACATGAGATGGTGGTATTTGACCCCAGCTGTCCCAAAGTCTTTCTTGTGTTCCAAGCTGGGCGAGATCTTCATACTCTTCACCAACTTGTTCGAGACAATATTAATTGGCGCTCCACTGATAATAATCGCCCTCAACTATACTTGATTCAATAGTATATCTATATACATACACTCAGAGTATTGTAAGATAATCTTTACTAAGTATATAGCGGCGTTATTAGCCAAATTGAGGGCGTAATTATTTGTGATGATAAATCAGGTTTGATTCCTTGATTTTGCAAGGGGAATTGACAGGTTTGCCTCATCTAAGCAAACTTCAGTCAATTCTTTGGGATTATCTGCAGCTTAAATCTTGTATGCCAGTTGTTGGGCAAATGGCCAAGCAGCTTCTTTAATTATCTCAGGGTCAATCCCCTTCAACCCAGATCTTATTACCGCATTCACGTCCAAATTGACCTTGATACAGTTGATTCTGTTCATCTTCATCCACAAACAGATCACTGATGTCAATTTCCTTGTGCAAAATATCAGGAGGAACAGGATTCTCCACAGCTCTAGACTGTTCCCTGTCTAAGCTGTGGGCCCTTTTCCCAGCTCCTTTGCAGTTTCAGACTCTTTCTCTTGGACCACGTTATTTTAATTCATGAGCTTCTTGCAGTGCACGACGAGATGTCCTTTTCCTCCACACTGGTAACACTTTTCTTTTTATTAATTCGTTTAAATTTCTTTGAGCTTATTTCCTGGCGCAGTTCAGTTATACATCTCATTAGCGCCCTCATTTCCCTTTGTGGGATTTAATTTCATACTGGATTTGATTTGAAACTTCTATTTGGGACATTAAAGGTAGCTCCCAAGAGTTTAAAATTTGTCTACCATCTGAGAGGTGTTAATTTCTGTCATGGACACAGAATACATCATTTAATGCAAATCATGGTAGTGCCAAAGGGCCACATGTAGTGCAATTTGGGAATCAAAGTCATCCATCACTTTTGCTCCAACTAAGATTTTCAATTCCTTGTAGAAAATTCGGTGAAGCTTGATAAGGATTCATCTTTATGGAAATGAAAGTCCATAAGCTCTTATTTGCACTTTGACATGCATGTTGGGTTTCTGAATTTCTTTATAATGGCCGCTTTGGCCTCTCATACGACCAGATGTCCCCCTTAAAATGGGGCAACACTAGGTTTTGACAATCAGTATCTAGGCAATGTATTACCATTAATGCCTTTTGACAATCTTAATATTCATACATTGTCATATTGAAAATCAGAGAAACGCAAGGGCGTTATCTCAATGGAAAGTTGGCAATTTTATTGTCACTTTGAATTCCTACAAGGTCTCTCTAGTCACCTCTCTTGGTTTGGCTACTCATATCACTTGGGGAGAAATTTCGGGCATCATCTCTGAAATAGCTGTAAAAGCGGGAAGCATGGTTCTTGGGGTAGTCATCTTTTCAACTGGCGTCTAGGGAGTTCTTTCTTTAGCATCAGTCACCACATATGGATCATACTCGCATTTATGAGTATTCAACTCCTTGACCTGCTTAATCAGCCGTTTAATATCTGCACTGAATGCTCTTAAACAAATGCAATCCACTTCACACTCCATTTACAGAAATAAGACTTCTTGGACTAAGTCCCCCTACTTTTTCTTCAATGATGTTACTTTTCCAATTAACTCATTTCCGAAATTTGTGACATTATTGACCCCTTCCTCAGTCTTGGTGACTCTCCACAAAGGCAGTGAATTCTCAATGATCCTCCAAGTTCATGGATTTCTTGTTAATGGTTGCCAACTCCGTTCAGTTTTCTTATTTCATCTTTACAAGACATCACGCCCTAGTATCTTCTACTCAACTATACCCCTGTAGTGACCACCAATTGCTAAAACTTATAGGTTTTTAATTATTCTCAACTAATAGCTTTATAAATGTATTAACTGCACAGGTTCATCTTTGTGAAATTCTCCGTGTTGTTTGATAGTAAAATATATTTATTTGATAATAGTATGAAGACTATTATTAAGCTTTTTCTTTCTCATAACAATCACTTTAGTTACTATAATTTGATTCAAACAGCAAATTTGGATAATCACACACAGGAAAGATGGGCGACTTTATCAATAAAAATAATACAACATGGGTGAGCGTCGCGGCAAATGGTGCGCTTAATGGTGCAACTAAGGGCAAGAAACGCCCTGGAGGGGGACCAGGAACCCAATCTATAAAGAAATCACAAACTCAAACACCGTCTGGGTTTATGGTATTTACTGTAAATCATGCGCAGTATATGTAAATTCAGATCAACCAAACCTTGTCAAAGGTGGAGCATGGGATCAGACTCTTCCTTGGGGATGAGTCACTGACCCTGTGGGAGAAAACATGTGAGGCACAGCCCTCACTTTTCCCTCACGCAGTGTACATAGCCACCAACAACATGGGCCGCAGCTGGATCAATATTGGTTTTGAAACAGCTGATGAAGCCAATGCCACAGCAAAAGTCTGTGTGGAAATTGCCCTCCCTGAGGGCAAAAAAATTTTGTGCACTGCGCGCACCAGATGGAACAAAGTGAAAACTTTGTTCCATCTCTTTGACTCGCTCCCCACCAACCTTCCTAATAAGGTAATCGAGGAGGAGCTCTGAAAAGGTCTCATGGCCTAAGGAGAAGTTCAGCAACCTGAATTACAGCAATTTAACTTGATGCCCAACCTGTGCACAGGCAAAGCTATCGCCGTAATCAGCCCCTTCCCAGAAGTGGAAGAGGACTTATCCAGAATTCCTCGCACAGCAGAATTTCACTTCACAGATAGGGGCCAGTCAGCCACATTCCGAGTTACACCAGAATGTGCACCGCCTAATTGAAACCACTGTGGCTCACTGGGCCACAAGGAACACGCATGCCCTGTGAAAGAGGGCTTAATAGAAAATGATTATTGTGAGGAAGCAATGGACGAAGATAATGAAAACTTCGCCAATATGACTGACGGTCACCACCCATTCCGCTGGGGTGAAGATGGACTATACTCCATTGTGGACCCAGTTACAAGCAAACAACATAAAGTGGCACAAAAAGCCTGCAAGCGAGCAGCGGCCAAAGCGGCAGCACACGCGGAGTCTGCCATTAACCCCAGACAAATTTAGGAGGATACATTGGATATTCACTGAACCAACCAATCAGAACAATATGCCCAGGTCGAAAATTTTCATTGTAACCTGACTGAGTCACAAAGCGACATCAATCATGCACATACTGAGGAACAATGTAACCGCAATTTGGGCAAAAATGCGGTGCACAATTCACTAAAGTCAAACCTCAAAAATATAAAATCCAATCAAGAATCTGCATCAAATTAACATGAGACCTGTGCAGGAAAAGTTGACGCAAATGCAAAAAACTGCAATTCCCTTGAATCATTGGGTCAGATCAAGGGAACCAACAATGGCATTGAAAGAGTTGGAGTACAGATGCGGAGCTTGACCAAAATGAGCTGCGGTGGGATAGGGCCAGAGGGCCCTCCCAACCGCTCCTGAGGCGCAGCGGGCACCTCAGTGTCAATAGGGATGCTAAACATCGCGGGAGCCAGGGCTCATACGTCCCAAGCCAAAAAGCTGGAATTCCTGCGAAAACCTCTTGTAGACATCTTGGCCATCCAAGAAAACCATTTTCTACAAGGGGAAGAAGGATCCTGGTCAACCAGGGTCACACCATCACAATCAGTATGGACGTCTCACTGTGGGGTGATTGTCCAAAACAACAAAAAATTTAAAATTACAAATTTGTCATCACACTTACATGGTCGAGTTCTGGTAGCAACAATCACATGCCAAGAGGAAATATTTTGATAGCATGTATCTATGCACTGTGCACTGCAACCAAAAGAAAACAATTTTTTGAAAACATTCCTACTCTCACCCTCCCACCAGATACCATTATGTTAGGCGATTTCAACTGCTGGGATAACCCTGATATAGATCAATGGCCTAATCCCAGGGGATACCCACCTGAACACATTGAATTCTGCACAATGAAGGCATCTCTTGGCTTACAGGATGCTCTTCCCCCCAGTTCACCACTCCTTCCCTACATGACGTGGCCCAACATATGCGAGGGAGCGCTCATATCAATGAGTTGCATTGACCACATCCTCATCCTGCAATCCCACCGCTCAAGAATCTCCAAATTTACAATAAAAAAGATTAATTTTTCTGATCACCGATTGGTTACAGTGTAGTTAGCGCCAACCCAATCCCACACACAGGTGTCACCTTGGAGAAAGCATCTATTGGAAAATATAAAATTGTCTGAGATATCTGACTGGGTCAAAAACAAGGCTACAAACCCAGAATTCACAGCCCCATTCACTTCGGATCCCATTGTAACCTGAGCAAATTTCAAAAAGGATTTAATCAACAAAACCTGACATATTGCATCACGTAAGTACACCGCGTACACGGCCACAATCAAGCGTACCTTGGCGGAACTAGACCACCTGGAGATAAATACTCCGAGATCTGGCTATAGCCCTAACTGGGGATGCAAATGGGCAGAAAGTTCTGCCCAACTTAACAATCTCATCTTCAAACACCAACGCAGAACCAAAGTATTGAACAAAGGTAATTTCATAAAGGAAGGTGAAACCTGTTTGACATAGTTTTTCCACCAATTCCACTCCCGCAGAAACCAGCCCGCATGCACACAGGTCTGCAAGACCAATGGCACCATGGCAACCAACCCTGAGGAGGTCAAGGCGGAATTACACCGCTAATACACCAAATTATATCGCGAAATGCCAACATATTCAAAAAAATCAAAGAATTTATACAAACTGCCGAGATACAAAGTAAACCACCAAATTACAACATATTATCCCTAATTACACAGGAGAAGATTTGGGAAAAATTTGTGGTGCACCATGTAGGAAATGCCCAGGGCCTGATGGGATAACCTACGAGTTTTACAAAATATTTTCAACAAATCGCCCCCCTCCTATTGGCGTCTATGAACCAGAGCTTTGGTGGAAACACGCCTATTACCAGGAGGCCATGAATCCTACGTTATAACCTTGTATAAAAAGGGTGACAAGTTGGACATGGCCAACTGTCGCCTAATTGCACTCTCCAACACTGAAACAAAAATTCTAACAAAAATTTAGCAGCTAGATTAGGCGCAATTGCATCTGATGTCCTATCACCCAACCAGTTTGGGTTTATACCAGGGCGTTCAATCTGGAACAACATTCACCCTGTTGCAAACATTTGCCAATCTAAAGCAACTGGTGCCCTGGTCTTCTTGGATCAGGAAAAGGCATATGACCGAGTTAGCTGGACATACCTAGAAGAATGTCTACATGCCTTCAAACTCCCACCAAGATCCATAAAATAGGCTATGCTCCTAACAGAATCTGCAACCATGGCTGTATGCGGCCCTGAATTCCTAACAAACAAGATTAAACCACACAGAGGGCTCAAACAAGGGGATCCCCTCAGCCCAATGCTATACAATTTCAGCTTTGACCCACTCCTCCGAGTAACTGACTCATGTCTCATGGGATAACCGCACAAGGACAACCAACAGTCAAGGTACTGGCCTTTGCAGATAAATGCGTAGCAGGTATAGCAAAAAATTAAGATGCCCAACAGCTGGAACGCACTCTAGAGGAATACTCCAAGGTGAGCAATGCTTCACTCAACAAAAGAAAGACAGAAATCATCCTCTTAGGCAAATGCACAAACAACTGGGCCACAACATCAGAACCTCATACCAACACATGAAGAAAAAACCCAATCATTTTACCCTTTGCATCACCTCCTATCACCACTCCTGTCTGACACCTTAGAATTTGGCTAGAATCAAGGGGATATGCTAATGAGACAATGAAAAGTAACCTGTTACAACGGGTATTCAAACGCGTCGCCTCCCTTAAGGGAAGAACCCCAGGATTAACAGGACGAGTTACAGTTGCTAACTCGCTCATCCTCCCAATACTATGGTACTAGTACCACGCGATCGCTTTCTCACCTACCTTTATAACTTCAATCCGCGTGCTTATCCAGGGCTGGCTGTGGCCTGGATCTCACCCTCCTATACAGATGGAGACACTATTTGGCCCACGCTCAAGCGGAGGCATGGGACTAATAGATTTTAAGAGCCACTCCAATTACATCCTAGGTACATGGATAAAGGAAGTCCTTGCTCCAGACCTCCCGCAACAACATTGGTCCAGAGCAGCAAGGACTAACTTTGCACAGGCGCTCAAATTAACCAACCCACATAGTCCACCCAGACTACTTTCATACCTTGCCAAGCACCCTATTGCAACGGGAACGCATGGAACCTCCCCTCATTTCAACATATCCTCTGAACTATCCGCCGTATGGGATGGACCATAGAGAACATGGGTACTATACAGGGAAGGGGACGACCCAGCCCCCAATTCAAATTAAGAAACCCAGAAAACCACCCCCAGAGATATATGCTCGCAACAACCCCAAACATAGCTAGGATAGAATACCTAGATATGTTGGACATTCCCTATGATTTAACCACACAGAAGGCAATGTGGAAAATGACTCACCACCCACTCCTACAGCCGAGGATAAGAGCAAACACTTGGCGCTGTCTGAGAAGGACCTATAGGACAGCAGACCGTTCCAATTCCCTCCACAAAACATGTGCAGTATGTGGAGGGGAGGGATCCCTACATCACCGCCTAGAAACATGCCCCCCAACCAAAGCTATATGGCAGGAAGTCGCATGCCTGCTCAAGAATTAAAACGAACAGGAATTCTCAATATCAAAAAGTATCTTCACACTCCAGATCGAGTCACCAATCCCATCTACCCTACGCTCCCTAATAATACCCATTGCAATGTGGACAATACACACAATTGCATTAGATGCGTTCAAGGGCACGGTCCCAACCATTTCTGGGATTATTAAAAAATTCCATGTCCACTTACTAGAGCACTTCCAATCCTGGCTCTATGGATATATGAGACCAAGGCAAAAAGCGCTCATAGAATCATGGTAGCCACTCTGGTTCCTCCACACAGACCCTTTCCTTCACACCTGCTCCATAGCAGGGAAAACCCCCTTGGAGTAGCGCACCAACCCCCCATACCTGGCAGTCCCGTTGGCAACAGGGGTAACTTGAGTACCCTGGGGTGCCCAATTTTATATTTGTCTGTCATTTCCTTAGTTTTACATATATTTGGTAATGTTCATCCCCTGGTCGGCTTACCTCAGTTAAATAAAAAGTATGAAGACTATTATCCATAGCTGAATAAAGTACTAGAATTGGGCCCAACGCTTGGACAGTATACTTCCTCTTGAAATACTTAGGATGTCCTTAATAGGGATTTGGCCCCTGGTACCAACTATCTTGATCCACGCTCAGATCCCTGTTTACAGTTTCTCTCTGATGACACACAGTCAGCATAATCCCTAATTTGATTCAGCTTCTCTTCACTGGATCCACGCTCAGAACCATACTCTTTATTATAAAATACCACCAATTAGAGCACACAGCAATAATTTCCCTGAGAAAGAATAGAACTCAAAATGGATTTAATAAAGTATATTAAGATAATATTCTGAAAATTAGTGATATGTAAAGTGTCATTTTTATTAGCGGATCCTTAGGGTAATTTATAGTGAGAATTTAGTGCCCAATCCTTGCTTAACAATTTCTAAATAACTTGGCAGCTGTTGCCATTAAATTAACTATTTTGTCTCATCAGCGATGGTCTTCCCCATCCTGGCTAGGATTCCGTCATTGGACATTCTCAAGACCTAAAATGGAAGGTTTCAGAAACATGTCCACAACGTTTTCCTCTCTTTCCCAGTGAGCTAACCATATCTGCAAGTGACCTGCTTAGATAATGGAACTTTTTACCCACTAAGGCAGGTTGTAAACCAATTGATCAATTTTCTAGTTTCAGACGGCATCACTCGTCTCGCAACTTGATTCTTAAATTCCCAATCAGCCAGTGATGAAACCTGACTAATCCCAATTGGCACATCTGATAATTAATCATTGATAAACTATCAGATGCCCCTAGTTCTGTCAGCAACTCTGCCTGATGAGACTTAAGCATCCATCTGGATCCTTCCCAGATAGATCTGACTCAGGATAATAACCTAAAATTCGCTTAACATTGTTATCCCAAAATCAGGGCCAACCAATATCTATCTCACTTCGCTTTAGGAAATTATCCCCTAGCGATCCCTGGTAATCTAGTTAGATGGGAATACGGGCAAAAATCCCAACACTTATTGTCCAGTCATAATGAAATCTTGACATTACCCCCCTTGACTGGACAATAAGCTCCTAAAGTTTATATGATCAGAGGAACTCCGTGTGAACTCAGTTGATAATCTGACCACCCACGGGTTCCTTAATGATGTAGGTAGTGACTCTAGCTTTCATAAATTATCCTAAACGGTCCAATCCATATACTTGCAAGCTTGTTCCTTCTTCCAAACCCATGTTGATCATGGAATAGGACAATATCTCCTACCCCAAAAAGTGGGAGGCTGCTGAACCTACATTAGTCAGATGTCTGATCCTGATTTTTTTAGCTAGACTAGTAGAATATGCTTCAGTTTGGAGTTTAATAATCATATCTGTTATGGCAGATAAATAGCATTGGGGCTGAACTTCGCTGGTATCCTACACAGAGGAATAAAGAAACACTGGCAACGCTGGAAGATTCCATAAAGTAGTTGAAAAGGAATTTTGCCAGTTGACGAGACCAGCTATTATTGTATGCAAGACAGTGGTGTATATAAAGGTAGTCCATTCTGAAAGCCAATTCTTCACAAGCTTTATGAAGAATATTTACCAAGATTCCATTGACCCATTCCACCATTCCATTAGATTCAGGGTGGTAGGATGTAGTCAAGACCCCGTGGATTACCATTAATTCATTCAACTTGGGAAGGATATACGACATGAAAATGGTTCTGTTGTCCATGAGAATAAATTGCAGACAACCATGTTGCTGTATGACACACTCAAGGATGAACTTGGTGGTGATGACAGACTCTAAATCATTGATCGCCCTTGCTTCCACCCATCTTGTCAAATGATCAATTGTTACTATTATATACTTGGAGCAGCTCACGTCATTTGGCAGAGGCTCCACCACATCCAGAGAATCTATGCCATGTGAAACAAGGCTTAACCAGCTGGTAGGTGGTCTTTTGGAAGAAAGGTTTCTCCACTTAGCACTGATGACAGCAGCTAACCGTTTTAAGAACATCTTCATACACTTTTAATAGTAATGGGGTTTCTTGAGCTCTAGAGCTTTCTGCAAACCTCAATGACTTACGATCTATGAGCATCAATAAAATTGCTGGTCTAGAAGAAGGTTTTGAGAACTCAGCATCAATTTCTCCCATCTGCTTATATAATTCCCCAACGCATAAGAATGTATCCTGTCTAAGCACATCCAGCACTTTGATCACTTGGTTGTATCATCATGAAAATATAATCCCTACAATTTCTAATACATGATGTCCATTAAATCTGCCATAATAGCAACAGTTGGTAATCAGGAGAGAAAGTCTGCATTCTGGAGTTTCGCCCCAGGCCAGTGTACAAACTCAAAATCATATGCTTGAAGCTTCAGGGCGCATTGCGCAAGCTTCCCTTCAGGTTTCCGCAGATTCTGCAGCCAACGCAAGGATGCATGATCCTTTACTACTTGAATTTAACCCCGTGGAGGTAGACATAGAATTGTTTATAACCATATATCACTTTTAAGCACTCCCACTCAGTCACAGTGTAAGTTAATTCAGGACCTGTTAAGCTTCGGCTACAATACGCCATGGAATGCTCCACACTGTCATCATCTTTTAGGATAGCACGGCCCCTATGGCAGAAAGGGAAGAAACCATTTGTAAAATAAATTCCTTCTCTTTTTTTAGAACTAGTGGTAAAACCCAAAGGATGGGCACCATGCATCTTTATAACAAATGGACTAACAAAGAAATTATCATAAATAAAAAAACCTAATATGGCACCTCAGCTAACAGCCTAGGAAGTTATATCAGATTGTGAGGAAGCTTTGGGGAAACTTTTGTCTGACAACCGCAATAGGTAGTGGACCATGGCGGACAGCATTAGGGTGGAAGCAATAGCAACATGAGGCATAAGGGGGTATAGTTGGGAGTTTTCTTCATTATGAGGCCAGCAGTGTCCATCGCCTCAACATATTGAGTAAATTGATGCTCAGAAAATGTAGCGAGAGCTGGCACACAAGTGAAGGACTTGATGTTCTGGAGGGCTATAAGGTAATTAGGGTTAAAAAGAGGAGTTTTTGCGCATCAATGCAAGTGCAGCTCACACCAAAAGTGAGCTCATCAGTTTCATATTTAGTTTCTCTTCAAAATCATGAGGAAAATTTGGGATAGGAATGCCCTCAACAAGGTGTGATGGTCAAGGCGCTGCCTGACTGCCACATAGCCCTGAACCCCCCTAAGGCGGGGATCAGGGCTATCAGTAACTTATATAAAAATAATAATAAAAGTGTAGTGCTTGAGGGCAACAACCCTCAAAAATAGCATTCTGACTAATCAGATGCCAATAAATTGATAGAACCTTGGAGCAAAGGTGGCAAAGGTTGATGTAAATGGCAACTGGGCCAATCAAAGGCCACCAACCAAAAGTCCAATGAACAAAACAATGAGAATTTTGATGACAAAGGGCAGCCCAGCGAATCAGGGGTTGCCAAGCCAAATTATGCCAAAAATGGAAGCGTCAAGAACCATAGCATTGGGCAGCTTAACGAATCAGGAGCTGCCAAGCCATATAATACTATAAATGTAAACATCGAGAATCATGGCATCGGGCAGCTCAGCAAATCAGGGGCTGCCAAGCCAAATTATGCCAAAAATGGAAGCGTCAAGAACCATGGCATTGGGAAGCTCAGCGAATCAGGAGCTGCCAAGCCAGATAATACAATAAATGGAAACGTTGAGAATCATGGCATCGGGCAGCTCAGCAAATCAGGGGCTGCCAAGCCAAATTATGCCAAAAATGGAAGCGTCAAGAACCATGGCATTGGGAAGCTCAGCGAATCAGGAGCTGCCAAGCCAGATAATACAATAAATGGAAACGTTGAGAATCATGGCATCGGGCAGCTCAGCAAATCAGGGGCTGCCAAGCCAAATTATGCCAAAAATGGAAGTGTCAAGAACCATGGCATTGGGAAGCTCAGCAAATCAGAAGCTGCCAAGCTGAATCCACTGCTTGACAAGAATATTAAGAGCAACAGCAAAGGGCAGCCCAACAAATCAGGGGCTGCCAATCCAAATTTTCCAAAAGAAAGAAAATTTTTGTGATATGGTGACATGAGAATGCCGAGCTCTGATTTGACCCCAACAAACAAAAATATATGCGAAAAAGTTTCCATAATGCCATGGGTACCCATCAAATGGTCTAGAACGGGCCTAGATGGGAATATTGGAGGCCAAGATTCTCATAATAGGCCCACGAACAGCCTGCCACCCGCAGACTCCATGGGAACCAATTCCCCCATATCCCCCATTTTATAATATAAAAACAACAAAGCGAAGGTGTTCAGGACAACTTCATCTTATGATACATATAAATAAAACCTCAAAGATTGAAAATAAATTTTGAAATTTTAAAATCATTCATTAAGATTTTGACAGAAAACCAGGGACTTTGAGCAAAGAATATGGACCATTCCTCAGATTTCTACAGAGCAGTCGCCTCTCTGTATGCTCTCTCTGGGGGACAGACTGTCCTCCTCAGTGTTTTTATCATCCTCACCGTGTTCCACGGATACCTTAAACGCTCATCAAGCCAACAAACGAAGAACTTAACCACTGTAGCCCTCTCTTGTTTGTGGGCCCTCACGTGGGCCCTCTTGCCCAACTGTTTTGTGGCTATGTGGAAAGACCCTGTTCGTCACACAGGGGCCCCATCTTCACATGAAGTTGCTGGCGAATAGGGTGTTGGCAGGAGCTGCAGCAGATTTGACTGCCATTTTATTTACATTTTTATATGGGATAACCATTTTGAGGGTGAAAATGGTGGGGTCGCAATTTGGGAGGATCAACATAAAGTTTCTGCAAAGCGAAATGTAACTTGACATGGTATGGACATTCATCCTCATCAATCCATTTGAGAGCCTCAAATGGATTGGATTCAGGCAGCACTGGGACAGCCACTGGAATTGGGGCAGTAGTTTTAGATGATTGGCCACATGCTGTCAACCACAGCAGTTCAGCTAAACTAGTTCAGCCATCAACTCAGGATTCTGTAATCCAGTCAAATTTTGATTCAAAATTTGACATGGAATACATAAAAATGTAATGTCTTAACCACACGTTTCACAAAAATTGACTATTATTTTTTTATGTACTTTCAGAATACCACTATCTCACGAACTGCTCAACCAATCTCAGCAAACCAGGTGTCAGGTGATAGAGTCACTCAGTGCCCTTCCACTAATAGTACTGAGAATTTTGACAACTGACTTCAGTCACCTCTAGGCTTTGTCTGCGTGAGGGTGTTTTTGCGCTGAAAATTTCTAAAGTGCTCCACTAAATCTTAACTATCTTAGGAACTACAAGTCAAAACATGAAAATACAAAGTGCGTTGTGATCCTCAGAACTAAATATCTCCAATGACACTAATTCCGAGTACCAGAAGCACTCACAGAAAATAATAACAATATTTGAACTCAAAAATTAGAAACGCATCAACCTAAAAATCACAATAAAACTCGAATTAAAAATTGAAAACTGAAAACAAGCAAATCCTATGCAGAGCGTCAACAGGCCTATCATTTGAGACTAAAATTAAAATAAATCAGCTGAGAACTTAGACAATGGCAACCATTTTTATATTGATGAAACCTCATCAGTGCCCAAGCACCTGCATCTCCAATACCTGGGTCATCCAGCGTGCCCTCAAAGTGACTCAGATCAAGCGTATGGCTAGCTAGCAAGAAAACAGATGATGAGAACATCAAAACCCTGTGTCTTTTGACAACTTTTTTAACCAACCCTTCATTCCATCCCAAAGCACAAGTCTGCCCATGATTCCATGTCTACCAGTAGTCCCATGACTTTTTCAGGTTTAATCTTTTTCTATTGGAATGATTGGCTGCTGCTTTTGGAGTAGCTTCAAATTGCCCTAAGGTTGGGGGCGGGAGGAATGAGACCCATTCAAAAATTGGGGCAAAATGGTTGTAGGCCTGACACCTGAGGAATGAGTGGCAGAAGCGGAAACCATGGGGCACTTGCACTTTGAGTGATCAAGCCCAAAGCACAATGGGTAAATGGTGCATCCATTTTATGATGCGCTCCTAGAACAGGTGATCAGGGGTGGATCTGATCACAGTGCGTGGGGGGAATCATGAGATGAGTATTGTGATAAATTGGGTGGATCGTTACAAAGGCGTGAGGCCTGTCCAAATGTTCCACCCCATTTGGAACAATGAACTGCAACATAGGGTCTGCGCCATAAATGGCTAAACCCTCTGTGAGCTCATGGAGGAGGAGTTCAGGGGAAAGATGGGAGGGCAACCCATCAAACTGGACCACCAACATGGCCTCATCTGGGAGACAGGTCTAAATGGTGGTAATATGGATTTTTTTTAAAATAATCTGCAGCTTGGATGCTGCCGTTGTATTGGCTTCCATTTGGAAGCCAAGGTCAAAGTACCCCTTAAAGGGGTGGAAGTCAATAAAGCCAGCAGATTTAAAAACTGCCGTAGCTATTTCAATGATGTCCACCCTTGTGTATGGGAAAAGATTCCCATATTTGACCAGAGTCAAAATGCAATTTGTTCTGTGGGAGCACAACCTGGGAGCTTGTGAGGTGGTGGGCCAAGTACTGAGGAGGTACATAACGCCTGGTAGCGTTGGAAAGGCTAGCTGAGACAGCCCAGGCATGTATCAGCGGTAGTTGAAACACACCAGCAGGTGTCACACCACTGCCCCAAGCCAGGGCAGCGGGCATCAAAACCATCAACATTTTTTTAAAAAATTCCCGTTTGAGTGACCATGTTTTGTATTTTTTAAAATCTTAATTTGGCTTTTATTATAGCTATCAAAGTGAAAGGAATATTCTGTGCTGAACTACAATAATTTCTTTCTCAGAATTAGGGTGTTGCAAAATGGGCGCAATAGCTAATGAAGTTTGTAGAACATCAAAAGCGTTTTGACATCATTCCATCCAGTCGAAGGTGGCATTATTCTTTAATAGCTCAAAGAGCGGAGCCCCAATACAGCTAAAGTTGGAAATGAACCTGCTGGTAGTAAATGACCATCCCCAACACACCTGAATACTGTGCTTTATTACCCAGCTGAGTCATCTTTCATATAGCTTCCAAATTTGCCAGCTGAGGACTAAGCCCTTTGGAGTCTACCACAAACCTGAGGTATTCCAACTGCTCCTGAAAAAGTGGCGCTTTTGGGGTTAAATTTGATGTTAGCTCCAGCAAGTTGGCGAAACACCTGTTTTAGGTGATCCTGATGGTCCATGAACATCCGCAAGAAAACATTAATATCATCAAGGTAGAAAAGAATGTAAGACAACTACAGGTTACCCAAAAATAGTGTCCATATCCCTCTGGAACGTAGATGGGGAGTTGAAAAAATTGTGGCATATGTGTAGGCTGGAACACCCCTTTCAAGGTGATTATAGCGCACTTCTCTTGTTCTAACACTGGAAACTCAATTTCCAGAATCCCAATATCAGGTCCATAGCGGATAAATATTTGGTATTGCCCAGCCATTCCAATGCATCACCTATTTATGGAAGCAAGTATGAGTTTTTTGTAATACTATTAGCTTCCAGTATTTGGTTACTCAGTTGGTGCCATTTTTCTTCTTGATAATTATCACATGGGACTCCCAGGGACTCTTTGACAGCTCTAACATTCCCTGTTAACCAATTTATTTATCTCAGCGAATACCACTTCTTCAAACGCCTTAGAAATGATGGATAGGCTATGACTGGATAGGAGAATGATCCCCGTGTCCAACTGATGCACAATCCCAAATGAATATCCAAAGTTGTAGATATTGGATGCAAAAATGGTTTGGTAATCTCAAACAGATCCATCACCCAGTCCTTCTGGTCCTCCAACAGAACAGTTAGAACCTCACGTGAAACCACAGTCATTACACCAGATGGGATTTTTAAAGGTAGCCCAAGATCTTACCAAGAACCAAAGTCACTATCTGGTGGACCTCATTGATAGATATCAGGTTCAGTTAATCCACCACTTGATAACTTTGAACCTTCATAGATTCCTTCTGCATGTTCGCTATCAACACCTTCACTTCCCCCTGCCCTGGTAACAGGAGCTCAGGAGCCACATGAGGTTCAAGCCGCAATTGATGGTATGGCCCCATAATCTCACTGTATAGACCATTTGGAATATCTATTTCAAGCTCCGTCCCTATTAGGCCTGATGCCAAGAAGGTATGCTTAAAGCACTCACAGATCACAGAAGAATGCCATTTTACTCATAAATCTGATTAGCTTGTTGCTCAGGTCCTCCGCTTCATCTGCTGATATCATACAGGAATCACCCTGTCATTATATGAGAAATTAATTTGACTGGAGTGGATTGGGTCTTCTGAGACTCCGCTAGAGGTAAAATAAATGGGAATCTGTTGTCCTAAGATTCTGATGGTTTCATCCGCTATATTGACCACAGCCTCAAATCACTGCATGAATGCAGCTCTAATCAACGTAGCATAGTTATTATTAGGCAACACCACTTCTGGAGTATATGCACCAATTGACAGAAACCTCAAAGGCAACGCACTGTGAGTCCCTTCTATACTGTGCTCTGTGCCCCCGCAGTACCATACACTACTCTTTGAACGACATCTGATTTTAACAGAAGCTTAGCTATTAGATTGGTGGATATTATATTGATGAAAGTTCCCAATATCAATAATCTTTTGAATTTTATTATTTATTACAAAAAAGTTCACAGTGTGTACAATCCAAATAATAAGAATTATTGGTGCCTACTATATAAACATCCAATGGCTTTTGGTTATCCAAAAAAGAGAATCCCAGCACTGACATGAGAACACTTCTGGGCAATTTTTTATACTAGAATTTCCACTTCCACCCCCTCTAGAGCTGCAACATGTGTTAAATGTTCGCCATTGACTGTACCATTCTGCTCAAGGATCTTCCAGGCGTATGGCTTTTGCACATCTTTGTGGAACTCTATGTTTACATTATTGGAGTCTCTCCCTTGGATTGAGGACAATATCTCATAGGGGATTTTCTGATATAATTTTTTGTCAGGGATTGTGCCAGGGCAGACACAAAGTGACTTGTGAAAATCATCAGGGACAATTAGGTTGACTCAGAAGAAGTAGAGCATCCTGTCTTAACTCCACTTGACATTTTCCTTGTTTGATTGGTGCAGCCAGTACTGCATAAGATTACATCTGATCAGACAGCTAGCCAGATAATGGCCTATAAGGCCGCATGAGAAACAAACATTTGTAAATGGCCCTCATCTCAGTATCACACCCAAAGGTCTGGGTCAAAAATTGATTGATGGGTCATAATTTGGCCGAGGATAAGCTGGTTGATAAAACTGATGGATGGAAAGGAACCGCCTTCATGTTAAGTGGACGAGGATTAACCAATGAAATGTGCCAATGTTGTTGAGTTCCCTCTCCCAATGGAAATTTGGTAGCGGATGCAGGAGAATTCCGCTCCACATTGGGAGCACTAAATGTGACAGATAGATGGGATAAATAATTGACGATTTTAAAAAGCTCTGTGCCATCATGAGGAAAATGGTTCATAGAAATTATACAGTTCACAATATGGCTTAACAGCCACCTTCATCGCTATGCTCACCTCCTTGTTTGTATAAATCATCGCTCCCACCAACAAATTGAGCTACAGCCATGAACATTACATAAACTTTACCAAGGACTCATTCTCCAATACTTAATCATCAAAAACTCTGCCTTGTGCTGTGCCATTTTAGCCACACCCCCAAACAGGCAGATCACAATCTCCTTCACCACTTAATAGGCTATGGTGCTACTTCTATGTTAAGTGGTGACCTGGTCAGCGCTCTTGACGTCCAAAGCAGATAACAACAGTTTAGATTTCCACCAATTAGAAGCCCCCTCCATGGGAAATTTAAACTGCTTGAAAAACCCATTTATGTTTCCATCATGGTGAAATTTGGGAAGCTTGTTACTGCAGAACTCCTCCCCTAAAAACCTTATCTAATTTACACTCTACACAGTATCACCACTCTGTAGTGTTGCTCAAGCAGTTAGCAAGTTAAATTGGTTTGGCCACCCACCTGGTGCAGTGGTGAAAAGCTTTGGCGAGCTTATTGGTTATAATTTTAACTTTTCAGAAAAAGCATTTTTTGGGAATGGAGTAGTGTAATCAAGACGAGCTTTAGTCCTGCATATTCATAGTCTCAATAAACTGAGGTAGTAATCCATCAAGGGAAAACGGTTGCGCCATGGCATTGGCGAATATGAAGCTTTTTAAAGGTTGATCAATGGCCCCCTGTAGTGAGAACCAGCGTTAACTTTCAGCAAAGTCGGTTTTTCCACCAAATGGTTTCACAGGGGTAAACCCACTGAGCAATGAACGATTATGTGAGGATCTTTGGTCCTCAATAATTAATATTAGAAGTGACTTTAATGAGGAGCTATTGCCCCAATGATACTAATTTATCTAATATTAAATTTAACATATACTTCCATTATGCTTCACTACTACCCTCTATCTTCGTAAAAGACCCCCTTTCTCATTCTCTCACTCAACTATTAATCATTGGTATTTCTAATCAGTATTGGCCCTTCTGCTTATTAATTTCCTATTGGCTACAAGTTTTAGGTTTTATTCTATCATCTAAAGTTTTGTCATGATTCCCTCAATTCACCCAACTATAAATACTTCAATTAACTTGCATTGCGTCCACATAACTTCCACTTAATCTCAATGCTTAATTCAAATCTTAATTACAATCCTCTGGAACTATAGCTTATCATCCAGTTATATCAAAATCTCATCACCAACAAAAGAGACAGTGGTGATCACTACAAGGAGCCACTGGTCAACTGTAGTATAATGGCAACTAGGGCATCATAACGAGCCCCCGCCACTTGTTTCAGAATATAATAGGATTCCACAACTGATACTCTGACAAGCTGATGGAGATATTTGTTGAGGAACCTGCACTATATAAAGAACAGAACCAGGAGATGAGGAAACCAGGATGGAATTGAAATTAGAAGCTTGACCCTTATTAGAGTCAGACCAACAGGGAAGATCCACAAACGTGACCCCTCAGCAACTGTGGGGTATCATGGAAGGACTTTTGTAGGGTTACCGCCTCTACAAAGGAAATATGGATGAACATGCAATGAGCCTGTTTTATAATCAATGTTACCAAGAAGCACGTTATGAAATGTATAGGTCTTACCTTGATGCTACCAATACAAGTTTGTCTTGCTGGCTCAGCTCACATGGGGTCAAGGAATACCTGGTATCTTATGTTCAGCATTCAATCCACAAACTTCTACATGCTATGTCCTGGCATAATATTGAAATTGGAGATGTCATGCATTTTTCTCAAGAGCAACAGAATGACATTCACCTCTTGCTCAAACGCCTTGACCACTCTTTCTCAGAAATACAAGTGCACTAGTGCAAGTAGACAGTTGTGTCATGTATTTCTGAAACTGCATAGACAATTAATCCCACAATTGAACCATGAGCTGCCCAGATTAATAGGAGAATTATTTGACTGACGTGGTCTTTTGGTTGAATGGATATGAGATGTTACGACATTGGATAATAACACCAAACGATTTATAGTGGACATGTCCAAATGCTTAGAAGTTATTGACATGGCATTGGCTCAGATGAGGGATTAGGTTACCCTGTTAGATGGCAGATGACTGATCATGCCGATGCAGTGGCAATTGAATTTAGCTAACTTTGAGCTGATTGGAGTAATCAGTGGCCTGTAGGCCATTCAACCTGATCTTTCTTGGCAAACTCAATATATGGGCTTTTGCTAGGTTGGATCCATCAGGTGGAGAGTTCCAGCCAAGCAGCCTGAGGTTGAGCCAGTACTTTCACATTTGTTTAGATGGTGGAATATGTCAATATGCAAGTGCATTTAGAAACCTTTGACGGTATAAAGAGGAGCCGGTGTGGGAAAGAGTCAATTTGATCAATCAGGTGGATGAAGCAAAACCGACAAGCTTGTGACACTGGATGTCAGAACATGAGAATGAAGGGCAAGTTAAAGGATGTCCTCATATGGCTTCAGGTTTGGGGCGTAAAATAGATACATAGTGAGATTTCCACCACAAAATACAGAAAGAAGTTAGGGGAGCTCGGGCTTGGGGTGAGAGATGGGTGGTGTCACTGCAATTTGTTCAAAGTGGATCATATACTAGCAAACCTTAGCTGCTTCAGTTGGCGAAGGAAGTACGGGTGCAGTCAGTAGTGATTTTGGCAAGCATTACTACAGTTCTGCCAGCTGTACCCCCCAGTTGTTGCGGCAGTCCTTCCCATAAATCCAACCCCTTACTGGTCAACTATGGCTTCGCAACTGGCCTCACAACGTTATTCTTGCCCACAAGAAGATTTTCCCCTTGGCTTATCTGACCCTAGATTGTCTGTTCCCTGAGCCCAAAGCATGAAGCTGGGCAAGTTTGTATGAATTGAGAAGCAGCCACCTTTCAGTCAGGATGGGAACATGCACAGATATTTCATAAGATTTGAATTTACTGTGGAGATGGTGTTTAGCCTGGCAGGTAAAACTGCTTCCACCCTAGTGCAGGTTTCGAGTTCAAAATCTGTACTGGCTAGAAAAATTCTTGGTGTGGTATATTTGTCCCAAGGTTGACCCACCTCAACTAATTTTTAGATTCACTGTGGAAGGAGCGTCAGACCGGCATAAAGCTAAACAGTTGTTATCTGCTATAGATTTAAAAGAGCGATGACCAGGTCACATATTACCTTAAGAGTAGTACTGTAACATATTAAGAGGTGAAGAAGCCCGTGCTCCATCTGTTGGGGGAAAGTGGAAAAAATGGCGCAGTGCAAGGCCAAACATCTAACAATAAAATTTTAAAAGAACAATTCTATGGTGGAGCTCATGGGGCGGTTCATGGCTGATGCTCATGTGTTAATGGGCGCAAATATCCTAACCAATGAGTACATGAGCATAGCAATGTAGCAGCTGTTAAGCCATACTAAGAGCTGTATAACGCTAGGGCCCTCATTCTTCAAGAAGATGTGGAGCTATTGCAAATCATTATTTATTTACGTTGACTCTCTTTCACTTTTAGTGCTCCAATTGTGGAACAGAAAGCCCCGAAAACGCCGCCAAATCCCCTTCAGAAAAAGACCACAAAGTCTCAGTAATACATCTAGTACTAAAAAAAAGTCTCAGTAATAATCCGTTGGGTAATACTCGTCCACTTAATATGTTGGCAGGTCATTTCCACCATCCTTATGCTCAACTGGCTCATCCTTGGCCAAATTACAATTCCTCATTTATCTTCTGACCAGGACCTTTGGGTGTGATAATGAGGTAAGAGCCATTTACAAATGCTTGTTTCTTGTGCAGCCAAAGAGACCACTATGTAGCTAACTGCTCTGGCAAACTGCATGTTCAAGCAGTACTGGCTGCCCTGAATGAACAGGAAAAAAGTTTGAGTGGAGTAAAGATGGGAAAATCTAACTCCTCTAGATACAAATTTATCTGTCCCTGATGATTCCCATGAATCACTTTGCATTGGTTACTTTACTCGCCCTGACAACTTATTATATTAACAAATTCTCCATGATATCTCAACCTTTGCCCAATAAAGCGACCATAACAATACAGACTCTGAGTTCTGGCAAGGTATTTAAAAGTTGCATGCCTGACAGCTTCTTGAGCAAAACAGCACAGGAGAAGTCAGACCCTCAATGGAAATCGCTGCTCTAGCGGGGGTGAACGTTGCAACCCAGTAGAAAATTTACCCATGAGTATCCTCATGCTGGCGCCGGTATTGTCACTTTTCTTTGTTCCAAAAAGCCCTCGGATGTTTATATAATAAACACCAATAAATATTCTTTTTTAGAGTGTGCATATTGTGAATTTTAGTTCAGAGTACAAAAATCTGAGCTATTATAGATACTGGCGCTCCAGTCAATATAATATCCATTAAGCTCATGGCTAAGCTTCCGCTGAAGCCTGATGTGGAACATCAAGTAGTGTATGGGACCGTGGGAGCACAGAGCACTGTGTCAGAGGGTGTTTACAGCGCGTTACCTCTGAGGTTTGGTTCATTCAGTGCTTCCGCCCCAGCAAGGGTTCTGCCCAATAATAATTATGGCATGTTGATTGGGGCTGCATTCATGCAGTGATTTGGGGCAGTGGTCAATATGGCAGAAGAAAAGATTTATATCCTGTGACAACAGATCCCCATCTATTTTTACTCCAGCGGAGTCCCAAAGGACCCAATTTGCTCCAGTCAAATTAGTCGTGCATATAGTAATGAGGTGATTCCTGTTTGATATCAGCAGATGAAGTGGAGGACCTGAGATCTGCCTAACCAGATCTACAAAGACAATGGTATTCCGCTCAGGTCTGCAAACGCCATAAGGATACCTTTGGGACATCAGGCCATATTAGGGATGGAGCTCAAAATAGATATCCCATAAGGTATATGGGGAAACTATGGGACCCTACCAGCAATCGCGGCTCAAACCCCATGTGACCTTTGGATTACTGTTACCAGGGCATGGGGAAGTGAAAGTATTGATAGTGAACCTACAGATGGAGTCTATGACGGTCCAAGGGCACAAAGTGGTGGATCATTTTACACTTAACTCCTATTGATGAGGCTCATTGTATTCATGATTTTGGGTCTTGGGAGGACCTTGCCTAACTGTAAAAAACTCTTTTGGCATAATGACAAAGGTTCTGCGTGAAGCTCTGACTGGGCTGTTAGAGGAACAGAAGGATAGGTTGATGGCTTTGTTTAGAAATATTATTGAATTTTCGCATTCACTGACCAATATTTGGGATGTGCGCATGAATTGATGCACTGGGTAGACATAGGCAATCCACTCCTATTTGTTCACAACCTATTAGTCACTCAAAAGAGGCAGAAGAAGTTATCTCTGATGAGGTAGAAAAACTGATTGAACAGGGGATGTTAGAGCCGTCCAAGTGTCCATGGGCATCGCCAGTACTGATTTTTGATAAAAAGATGGCACAAACTGGGTGGTTGCTGACTACCAGAAGCTTAGTAGCATTACAAAGAAGGATCATATCTCTCCCGCGTATTGATGATGCTTTAGATTAACTGGGAGGTTTTAATTATCTTTCTGCCATGAACTTGATATTGGGGTACTGGCATCTGAGTTGTCAGTGGCATAACGGGAGAAATGCGCCATAATCACATCTAAAGGGTTGTTCCAGCCTATTTATTTTCCCCAAGGGTTATGGAACGACTTGACTATGTTCCAGCGGGCTATGGACATGACCTTGGGTGACTTAGAGCTGTACTGTGTTCTAGGTTACCTTGACAATACTAATTTGTTCTCGTGTATTTTCATTGAGCATCTCCATCTATGAACAAGTGTTCCACTGACTTGCTGACGCTAATATCGAAATCAAGTTTAAAAAGTGCCATTTTATTAATGAGCAATTAGATTTTCTTGAGTTTTTGGTAGACTCAAAAAGGCTTAGTCCTCAGTTGGCAAAGGTGGAAACTATATTTAAGATGACTTGGCTGAGTAATACTTGGGATATCCAGGTGTTTTTAGGGATAGTCAGTTACTAATAGCGGTTCCTTCCCAACTTCAGCTGTATTAGGGAACTGCTTTTTGAAGTTTTTGAAGAAAAACGTCACTTTTGACTGGTTGAGCTGTGTCAAAACGCTTACAATGTCTTAAATACTGCGTTGGTTAGCGCGCTCATTTTACATTGCTCTAATTTCAAAAAGCTTTTATTGTGCAAACGGATGTTTCACTTTTTTGCTGTAAGGGTGTTAATACCCTGAAGGATGATGATGATGTTGTTGTGGAGCACCCTGTCACGTTTTGTATCTAAAGCTTAAATTTTCATAAACGTAATTACACCGTGAATGAGTGGAAGTGCTTAGCGGTGATATATACATTTAATCAGTTCCAGGTATACCTTCATGGGGTGAAACGAAATATGGTAACAGATCATGAACTCTTGCGTTGTCTGCAGAAATTTTGGGAAACTTAAGGACAGCTCACACAATGGGCTTTGAAGCTCCAATCATATAAGAATTTGAGAGTACATCAGCTAGGGGTGAAACATCAGAATGAAGACTGTCTTTTGCGTTTACTAATGGTTGCCATTACATCATATTTGGCTGACATCTTGTATGAGAAAATGATTAGAGGCAAATATAATGATGAGTCACCACACGTGATCAAAGCGCTAGACAGGTTTAGAATGGATACCCTCTTTGCAATGGGAACTATATAAAATATTAGTATAATTGATTCTGAGCTTCCTGAAACCTTCCGCTAGGTCAGCAATTTTTGTGGATGACCATAAGGCGGTAGGTTATGGAGGGTGTGAAAATGTTAGAGTTTTTGAGACCCAACTACTATTAGGATAGAATGCATTATGACGTGCTTGAGACTGTAACTTGTTGTCACCATGGTCAAGTAAAGAAGCCTTTCCATAAGGAAACTACCTACCAGCTTGTTAAGTCTCGTCTTGCATGACACAAAGTTTCCCTTGACGTGGTGAGGCCTCTGCTGACTGGTGCAAACTGCTCTAACTATATAATAGTAACAAATGGTCACTTAGCAAGATGGGTGGAGGCAAGAGCAATCAATGATATAGGGCTGTCACCGCTACCAAGTCATTATAGAGTGTGTCATACAGCGGCATGGCTGTCCACAATTATTCTCATTGACAACTTGACAAATTTTCGCATCACATGTCTTTCCCAAGTTGAACAAACTGATGGCAATCCATGGGGTCTTAACTACATCATATCACCCTGAATCTAATGGGATGGTTGAACTGGTTAACAAAACCTTGGTGAACATTCTCCACAAGCTTGTAAAAGATCGCCCCCATAAGGTAGTACCCTTCTATTCACCACCGTCTTTGCTTATAATATCAGTTTTCACTAATCAATGGGGAAGAGTCCTTTCTAATTAATTTAAGGTAAACATCAGGCTTTGCCCGCATTGCCTTAATCCTGTGTGGAGGACGCTGGCGGAGTAGAACCACAGCATTATCTGACCAACTTAACGGACACGCTGATAAAACTTTAAACTGAAGTTTATGTTACCAGTTTATCTAAGAATATCTGCGATCAGGTGGCTGACCAAAGTAGAAATAGCGACTCCCACAGTATGCTGTAGGAGATTATGTTTTGTTCCATGACCAACATGGATTTGGAAGAAAGAAAAAGCTTACTAACATATAGATCAGACTTTTTGAGATATTTTGAAGACTGGTATTGATGCATACACTATTAAGGAACCCATGGGTGGTCATATTATCTATAAGTACCCATGAAGTTCCTTTAAGCGTATATGCAATAAATGACTTATTATCTAGTCAAGGGGGGTAAAGTCAAGAAATTGAAAGACTGGACTATAAGCCATATATATGGTGGGAAAATGTTTTAGTAGCTGAGGTGAGCCTTGAGATTTGGGTGTAGATTAGTCAACTGGAAGCAAATCAATTGAATTGATAATAATTTGGCAAATAGAGGGAATTCCGTAAAAGCCTCAATTATGGGATGAAACCCCTAATAGGTAATAAAAAGAGAGTTAAAAAGCTGATGGGTAAAAATTGACTGAGAATATTGAAGATTAAGAGCCTAACGAAAGAATGGAATTAGGAGGACTTTTGGAAGTGAAGAGAGACTAAAAAGGGTTAGCGTAAGTAGTCTGTTATTTTATATAATAAAGAGACTGGTATCCGTTGGGCAATAGCATATTACTTATTACTTTAAATCTATTACTAAGGATCAGCAATTGCATATCATCCATACATTGCTCAATGAAGCTAAACCTGTGCAACCAGCCTAGAGAGATTTAATCAATACCGCAAAAATTTACTGGTTTACAAAGAGGGGGTGTGAGCATAGGGACTTGAGATGCCCTTACGACTGAAAATTCAAGAGATGACCGTGAGATTCAAATCTTGGATTTAATTTATTGCGGGGAAGGCTGACCATGAGACGGACACTTCTGAATTTGACTCAGAAGAGACAAAACTTAGTACCGGGGAAGGAACCCCAGAGAAGCGATGCTATCTCTTGTTGCCAGAGGGAACGCCACTTATGGGGAGGGGAGGGAACGTGTGAAGGGGCCGTAGCCACAATTGAACATGTGTGGAGGAAGGGGTCTGATTTGGTGAACTAGACTGGGAACCAGGAGGAGACCAGCTGTAAGCGACGCGGTGGGAGGTATCCAAACATCCACACCTGAAAGTGGTCCACCAAATGAGAGAGGAATCTGTGGACAGCTTCTGGGAGGGTGGGGGTGGAGCCTGCGATGGCATCTAAGACAATCGTGTGGATGGTCCACGTGGCGATTGCAACCACCAAATCATGGAGGGAGGGTGGAAGGGAGGAGGCCATTGATAGAGCAAACATATCTCTTGACAGACTGAAGGGATGCGTTTGATCCTGGCCCAGCAGACGTTGAACTTCGCGCCATATCACTTTAGAGGTAGGGCATTTCTCCGGGCGGTGGAACAGCGTTCCATACTGGCCACACACGACACAGGATGAGTGTAAAACGTTAGAGCGCTCAGCTGTATGATACACCCGCCTCAGGCAGCGCCACACATGGGAGCGGACTTGAGGCTGCAACAGAGGATGGTGTGCATATTTCCAGATAGTTTTTTGGGTCCCAATGGAGTAAGGGATGTCCATCATGTCCAGGTAGTCCACCCTAAATAGGGCATGGGGCCGTGTGGGGATCACGCCATCTTGGATGGGTAGCCCCTGTACCTTTTGTGTGAACTGAGGAGAGGGGCGGCCTCTCTGGGCTGTGTGTCCGCTAATACAAATTCTCCACTCAGCGCTCCACATGGAGAGGAGGATTCGTTTGTAGTGGGTTTTGGTCCCATGAGGACCTGTGGCCGATGTGTGTGATGCGAGGTATTTCATCAGGGAGTGGGGGTTCGATGGGTTGTTGAGGCCCAAGGCTCAGGAGAAGTTGGAGTGGGCCGCGTGGGACCAGAGTTGGGAGTGGAGCGTAGGGGCGGTGATGGCCGCTATCCAGGTACCCAAGATCTTGACCGCATGGGCTCTGAAGTCAAGCAGACCCATGTCACCATGATGATGAGGCCAAACATGACCTCTATCCATACTGGTGGAGGGCGGCCTGACCAAAGCCATCCTTGCAGCAGGGCATACAAGGATTTGAAGAAGCTTGGGGAGAAGGGGATGTCGTGGGCTCCAAACCAGACTTTGGAGAGGAGCATAGAGTTGGCTAAAACAACCCTGCCAGTAAGGGAAGTAGTGTGGGCTCTGAGAGAGGCGATTCGCTTCGTCACATTGTCCAGAATATGGCACTCCATTACTGCTGACGCGTATCCGCCTGCCTCCATCCACATGCCCAGATGGCGTACCAGTACTATGGTAGGGCGTGGCACGAAGGGGAGCACCAGTGGGGCGGTGTGTGTTGAGCTGTAGGGCGAGGACGTGGGCATCAGATGGACTGGGTTGGGAATTAATTGCTGGGGCCCATTAGTTTTGAAACTGACCAAGGAGGATGATTTCAGTTTTGGAAGCATTCAGTGCCGCGTTGCTTACTTGGGAATACTCCTGGATGAGAGCTTCAAGCGCGCGTGCATCTTGATTATTAGACACCCCAACCAAACAATCATCTGCAAACGCCATTATCTTGACTGGGGTTTGGCCTGGCACATGGACCCCAGTGAGTTGGGCATTCACATTTCGCAGTAGTGGGTCATGGCTGAAGTTGTATAAGATTGGGCTGAGGGGGTCCCCTTGTCGCAAGCCCCTCTGAGGGCGGACTACTTCCATTAGGAAGCCAGGGCCACGTACTGCCATTGTTGCAGATTCCGTGAGCAGCATCACCCAGTTGATGAAGCGAGGGGGTAAGCGGAATTGATGGAGGCAGGCCCTGAAGTATTCCCAGTTTACTCTATCATAGGCCTTCTGTTGGTCCAATAATACAAATGCCCCAGAGGCTGTGGACTGACATGCATTAGCCACAGAGTGCACTTTATCCCAAATCGACCTTCTGGGTATGAAACCAAATTGTTCTGGGGAGATGGTGGCAGATGCTACAGTCCCTAAACGGTTAGCCATGATTTTTGTTAAAATTTTAGTGTCTGTGTTTGTTAAAGAAATAGGGCGCCAGTTGGCTAAGTCTAGCTTATCCCCTTTCTTGAAGAGTGTGATGGTAAAGGCCTTATGTCCTCCTGGTAGGAGGCGCGTTTCCAACTGGCTTTGGTTAATTGAGGCAAGCAGCAATGGGGATATATATTTGAAATACTTTTTGTAGAATTCATATGAAATGCCATCTGGAACTGGGCATTTTCGGTTTAGTGCACCATAAATGGCTGTCCATAATTCATTTGGAGTAATTAAATTCATTATTTCTGGGTATCGGAAAATGGTGCAGATGTGGGCTCAGTCAAGAAATTCTGCCACTTCGGCCAGCTGAATTGGATCAGATCAGTACAACTTAGAGTAATACTTTTGTGTTTTGATTGCCACTTTGGCTGGCATATCCACAATGGAATCATCCGATCTTTGCACCTGTGTGCAGGCCACACTCTGGCATGGTGCAAATTTTTTTTAAAAGAGATATGCAGTGTACTTGTCGCCTTTTGTGATGTGTTTATCCCTGTACTGAACACAAACCCAATTTTTGTGTTGCCTTTTGAGTGCATTGAGGTGGGCAGCTGCCTCCGCCCACTTCCGCCCCCATGCAGAGCTGTATCCTGTAGCTGGGATATTGGACTCCAGGTGTGCCAACTCTGCCAGAGCGCGCGAAATGACTGCCGATGTGGCTCATGAGCGTCTGGAGGAGAGATGGCAAGAGTGGCGGATAGTATCATCTTTGAAAGTTGCCCATGTGGAAATGGGGTCCACACAAAACGGTGCAACAAACTATTTTGCCAAAGTTGCTGATTACACCAACGTGGAAATTCATGGCGATGCAAGCTTGGAGGGGCGGATTTTGCACCAATGTGGGGCCTTAGCAGCTGTGACAGGTAGGTGGTAGATTATCAAGACCAGTCAATGGTCAGAGAATTTAATTTTTGTTGTTTTGAAGTGAGAGATGTGGGGTTGGAATATTGCCAGCATTAGGATAAGGTCAATGTGGGTCATGGACCTTAATTGGCCGTTGTGGACGTGGGGGTGCATCATGTTTTTGAGCAGCGGGGCATGTCATGGCAGCGCATCCATTAACCCGAGGGTGGCCTTTAGAACGTGCAGTTCTACATGACCCTGGGGGGCGTGGGGTGAGGAAGGCCACCGGTCCGTTGGTGTGTTTAGCCAGAAGTTCATGTCGCCAACTATGAAAGGGTCTGGGGGTAGCAGGAGGGATTTGACTGATAAGAAAAATTCCTGACGCTTGCATGCACCGTTTGGGGCATAGATGTTGATGATTGCGTGCGCTATGTCAGCCTATGAGAAAGTGACAATGAGAACTCAGCCATTTAGAAATGTTTCTGACAATAAAAATTTAAAGAGATGGTTTCTCTGAACTAGCACCCCTAAGTGCTCTGACCCAAAGGATATGGATGGGAGGAGCATTGTTTTCCAAGCTTCCTCAGAACCTCATGGACAGTGGGATTCCTGGATGGCCAGGATATCCATGGGTAAATTTTGTTGCAAAAAACTCAGTTTCCTAGCCCGGGATGGGGAGGCCTTGAGTCCAGCAATATTCAATGTCCCTAAAGTGAAGGTTTCCCCCATCGCACCTTAAGTGCAAGGGGGTGGGCACCTGGGCCCACCAGCCTCCTCTAGATCCCCATGGGCCTTCACAGCAGTGAGGATGTTAGCAGCAACGCTATTGGAATTTTTGTTAATTTTTGCGGAAAGAGATGCATTGGCTTTAGTCTTTACTTTTTTGTTTCCCCAGCGTTGAACGAATTTTTTGCAGTGCAGATGAGTTTGGTGCACCATTGAGCGGGTCAAAAAAATTTTCAGTTGGAATGGGTCCCAAGTCAGTTTCAACTGGAGCTTGGGTGCAATGATTATATGAGATCGAGTCCCCCATCTGATCCTCAAATTGAGTGGCCCACTCAGCATGGGCTTCCCAATCTGATTGGTTGATGGATTCCCAAGTTGCTTCCGCTGCAAAGGTTTCAATGTCCTCCTGGTGTTGGGAGTGTGGGATAGCGGTGGTGGCTTTGGCCGCTTCCTTGGCTGCAGCCCTGCAGGCCTGCTTGGCCTTCTTCTGCTCTTGCGGGGAGATAGGCTTTACCAGGTAGGTAGCAGCCTTGTGCTCCCCACGGGAAAGCCTCTTTGGTGCTTGCAGTTGGTTCGTAGTGCGCCTCTCCGCTGGCCATGGCCGCCAAGGGGTGCTCTTGTAATGTGACGCCCTCTTTGGTGGGGCATGCATGCGCCTTATGGCTGAACGCGTCACAGTGGGTGCAAATGGGGGGCGCGCTGTCCACGGTCACCCAGAATGGGTGAGTGGTATGCCCTGCAATATCAATAAAAGTTAAGTGTAGGATCTGGGCTAGGTCCTTTGCAATCTCCTTGGTTGGGGTCAGGACTGCGATGGCTTTGCCAGTGCACAGGTGTGGCATCAGTGTGAAGCATTGCATTTTGAAAGATTGTATTCTGCCATATATGGCGAGACCATTTCTCATGTGTTGTTCCAAAATGTCACGATTTACCATAGTAGGCAAAAAGTCAAATGTGAGGAAAATTTGGTTGGATTTTGTCTATCTGGTGCATTTGGTTTCAATGACCTATTGCCCTTCAAGGATGTCAATCACTATGCGCACTGCAGCAGCTTTGTCTGCTGCCTCCTTGTTTTCAAAACCTAGGTCCAGCCAACTGCATGACATGTAGTGAGGTGCGACATACACCGCGGTCAGAAAAAATTGTGTGCACATCTTCACAAAATTTTTCCCATAAGGCTGTTTGTTGGATGTCCAGAAACACGTGGACTCCAAATTCCACCAACGAGAGTGGCTGGGAGTGTGGCGTGTTGATGTACTGGCTGCATCGTGCTTGCCATGCAAGTATTTCTGGGGAAATAGTGACCGCCAGTTTTTTAAAATTTTTGTCTATTCCGCCAGTTTCTCCGGGGCAATTTCAAACGTTGGAGACCGCGGGCCTTCCACCTGCTCCTCTTACCTTACTTGCCCAACTGCTCCATGACATGGGCGCAGACTAATCTCCTCTGTGAGATTATCAAACTAGATTCAGACTTTGAATTGATTAGGTTTCAAAAGTGATTGCAACGAGAAAGAAAAGTGCGAGATTCAAATCTTGCACAGCTTTAAAATCACTAAATTCCCTGTAGTTCCTGTGTCCACCAAGGCTCTTACAGTTACCTTATGTTGCCCTACCAACATATGAATAGGAATCAAAAAGTAAGCACAATTAAATTATTTAATTCATTAAAGGACAAATGGTTGAATCAGGCCTCCTAAACGGTGTTTGTGGTACTTAATGGCTCTGTTGAGAAACTAAGTGGTCATAGATGCGGTCCTAGCATAATACAAAGGTGCAGACACAGGATCATCAGGGTGTTAAGGGCTATAAATCTGAAAGATTCTCATAAACAAGGTCAACGCTACACTTCTCTTCCACTTAATTAACAAGTGAGAGATTATAACAGTTGATAGATGAGGCTGCAGGTTTTAAGGAATTACAACTTTTTTACATAAGATCATTTGAATTATCATAATAGGAAGAAGATTCCACAGGTAGTGAGAATGGTCTAAATAAACCATTATGGCTTCTTCAGCTCCTTAGGGGGAGGTAAAATTAGCTTTTGAAGGTACAATAGTTCCGTGTTGGGAGGGTTTGACTCCATAATTTTGTACACTGTGGTTTTTTTTGCTCCAGTACAGGCAATTGGTGTGTTAGTCAAGAGCGTAGCTTTTTTCCTTTCTTCAAGGATTTTACTACTTTTCCTTTTTTTTAATAGACAGTTGCCAAATTTCAGCCTATGGCTGCTTTGAAATGTGAGAAAAATAATCATAGTATTTAACATAGGCGCTTACAGCTAAGTTTAGGATAAAAAGGGGTTTTTAGTTGGGGTGGCACAAGCTTTTAAGACCTGTTACAATTTTTACAAGAGTAATCTGCGGACAACAGTTAAAGAGCGCTTTTAAAAGATAAAAAAACTTTGGTTGGTTCTAGAGCCGTTTATAGTTATAAGCCATAAACCAAAAGCTATATCTACGGGTTGGGACCATCTAGTACTAAAAAAAGCTATATTTACGTTATAGTGCTGGGTTATAAGGTTTGGAATCCATTGCTCTAAGAAAAGCCTGTGTTCCTTTTTGGTAATGCCAAGACCCACAATGGCAGCCACGTTAGACAAGGCACCGCTGGTTTCAAAGAGCTTTGGGTTGGCGCGAAGGAGGGGTGTTGGAGAGTCTCAAACCCAAGAAATTGTTGCTTATTTTCCATTTTGCGTATTAAATTTAATCAAAGATCTGTGTTATAGTAGATGTTTTATTTTAAATTTTATAGAAAAAAGAAGAAAAAACAACTCAACACCCTCCTATTAACAGAGTGCTGGGTTTTATGGTGGGACGGAGGAGAGCTTCTAAGCTGAACTACGGTAGTAGGAATGATTTTCAACTCTAAATATACTTTTAATGTTATAATTCACTATCACCCCTCGAAAGTATCTGCTGATGATTCCAAGCTAATTTCAGGACATTTTTATAAATTTCAAAAAACCAAATTCTATTTTTTATTTTTGATTGGGGTGTCAGGTCTCATCCTCATTTTTGAGACTTTAGCTTTTGACATTTGCTCAAATTTGGATTTTTAGGTAAGTTTTTATCTCTATGATTGACATCTAGTTGAGCCCCTGTTGGGATAGGGGATAAGAATCATGGCGGAGAGCTTCTGGATTCGTCCTATCTTTTTAATAAATTTCTTGATTTTCTTTAAATAATAGATTAAAAAGTTTGAAATTTGTATGGGTTTGAATTGAGAGGTAGAGGGAGGAAAAGCGTGTGGCAGGCAGGGGTGAGAAATTGCTACCCATCTCATATCCACAGTATGCCCTAGGTAAGAGATGTATGAGGGGCTGGAATTTGGGTTTTGCCCACTTTTTTGACCCATTGAGGTGCATGACCTTGTACAGTTTAGTGTCTGGAGCTAAGGGCCATATAGAAACCATGGCTTGATGCAGCTATTGGTAATATTGAAGTATCATCTGAATGGTGGTATGAAATAAAAGTCTGACATAATTTGCACTAGTCAGAATTTGCGGTTCCTGATAAAAACTAGACAAAAGCAGCCAAGACTACCCTTCTTAAACTGAATATTCTGAACTCCTATTTGCAGCTAGCTATTCTTTAAGGACTGTTAAACTCATTTATGACTGCTTCTGTGGCGTCTTCATGCATAAATTATTCTAATTGAGGTGAGGCGACACCATATGTTTATAACTAGTGTCTAAAGAGCTTATAACTGTTACTGCTTTCTGATGGTCACTGTATCCAGACATTGTTATTTATAATAGACTGAAAAGGTCCAATGCGTTATCCCTGTGAAACACAGGTAGTTTTTAAAGTGGTTTGAGATTCTTCAGTTACTACTATGACAGGAATTATCCAGATAATAACATTATTGACCACTGGTGTATCCTTGAGTGTCATCTCTGAAAGTGCTGCAAAAGCCACAGGCATATTCCTTGGTGGCTTAAAATTTTTAACATTACTTTCTTCATTTACTTTGTTATCAGCTACATCAACCTCCATTCCAGCAGTTGCACTTGTGGCTTTCAAGGTCTTTTAATCACTTTAAGCTTTGCGTTACCTAGTTTTAGAGAAGATAAATTTATTCTTTATATGCTTCCAGATAGCCTTCAGGAACCTCAATTCCTTGAGTACTTCAGTCTCTTTTCTTCTCAAGGAGGTAAATTTCCATATAGATCATTATAGACCTTCTCAACCTGTTCTCTTTCTTCCTCAGCTTAGTTATTTGTCCTTCCAAGGTAGTCAGATAAGATTTGATTCCCAATTCAGAGTATTCTTATTTAATGTCTCTAGTTTATTCCACAGCTTCCAAATTTTATTTTTATAAGGTATGTTGTAGATAAATCTGTAGTTCTATTTGATTTGATAACTCAACTAACCATGCACTGTGCACAAAATGTAAACATTTAAATTGTTTATTATAGAGTTTGAATTGTACTTGATTGTGTTTTGTTGATGATCTATATTATGGGTATGATGAGATTGTATGAAGACATTTTCAAGTTAAGTTTTCATGATCAATGAAATAAACTCAATTAGATATCACTACTAAAAGAAAGGTAATTAAGCTCTTCTCTGATAACTTGGCAACAATCTGGTCAAGGTATACTATCCCTTTAAGTCTAAAGCAAAGTTCAACAACCAACTGAACAATAAAACCTTTCTCTTTAACTCTAAAAAAATAAGACTTGGAAGCAAAGATGATAGAGGCAAACTACCCTTCAAGTTTTATTCTAAGTGCATATTAAAATTGTGACCCATCTTATCAGGATTTCACCAAATTTGCATATCTCCAAAAAATCCCATTCCTCAATTCCCCTGACATCATCAGAAGGAGCGAGCAATCTATTGCAGACTATCAAAGTTAATTATCAATTTGGATCCTGATCAAATGATTGAATATTTGATCGTGCAGAGATTAATTTACTCTGATAGATTATGAACTGTAAAAAAGCCTATAATTATTTCCTCTTTTTGAAAACAAAAATTAGGTCAATTTTTGACCTGTAATTTCCTATTTAGTTTATCACTTTTTGGAGAATCTGCCTAGTGTAAATTCAATGTTAAACCTGCCCCATTAGAAGTGCAATTCAAAACTTCAAAGTGGTGCTCACTACAGGGGCTCTCTGAGTTACGCACCAGTGACCACGTCCATCACCATGGATTCTCACTTTTCGCCTGACGAGGCTCAAGATCAAGAGCAAGGCAGTATTATACGATGGGTCCCTTCAATTGGAGCCCAAATCCCAAGATTACCCTCCACGTTGGAATTTTGGGCCAACTTGGAATTCTATAATCCTAACTTAAGTTTCGCCTCAGACTTTCAAATTCCACCTGAGGCCTTGCAAAATATCATCAATCAATTACTTGAAGGGGCTTTAATCCCTGGAATATGTTCTACCCAAGCTTGATCAAATGCAGTACCTTCTATATTGCGAGAAGTGCTGCAAACCTCTCAAATGTCAGGGATTGGCTCCAAACAATATCTACAACAACTTGTACATCCTACAATATACCACTTGCTACCTGTAGCTGGAATGCACCATCAAGGGATGCTCAATTTAATAGAAGGACTCCAATCCTTGAATAATTATATTCCTGAGTTTTACAAGTCAGCCTCCGAGTTTAGCTGAGATAATCATGAAGCTATTATTAATAATCGAACTTCCCTCAATGAAGTACAGCAGCAACTCATTCAGTTCAATCATGGGATACCAAATTTTATTGATGTACAGTTTTAAAAAATATTCAAGAGATCCAGAAGGAATGGAGAGAGGGTGTTTCCCAACTCTCTGAGCGTAGTCAATCAATAAGAAAGAAATTAGAACCCATCTTTTTCAATTGGAACAATTGTACTCAGGAATTCAGTTCTGGTTCAATGGAGTAGAGAAAACCTATGGAAATATGGGTCCTCCTGAGGTAGAAGGACCTCGTGGGCCACCTGGAGATGTAGGGCCTCATGGACCTCCTGGAGCTGATGGGCCCCGTGGACCTCCATGCGCTGATGGTCATTCAGGATCTTATCAGAAAAATTAACTCTCTCGTGAACATGATGACCCACTTATGTGAACAATTCTCTAAGGTGGCCAAAGAATGCAACCTTACCCCTGATGGGGTACCGATTGACCCCCTTTTGACTCTGCAGTCCTTGTCCAATGAATTGATCAATTTGGGAAAGTGGGTCAAGGACACTGATATCTTATTACATGCTTGTGATTAAAAAGGGGAATTGCTCTAAGCGAAAATTGAGATTCTGGAACTCAAGTACAATGCACAACAGGAACAGTTTTTGAGCTATCTCGCCAATTAGATGAAAAAGTAGGGCATGCAGACCTGAATTGATGGATTAACAAAATTCAGACGGAAGCTGTTGGTCCTTACCCTCAATTTTCTTCTCAAGCTTCAAATTCTGCTTCTTATGTGTCTACTCAATCTGAACAACCTGGAGTGCATGTTTTGACTACCAATGCTTCCATGAGTTTCAAGCCAGTATTCAAGGACAAATACTCCCCAGGGGAAGGCAGCATTATCGCCTTTCTATATCTGTATGAAAAGGCATTAAGTGAGGCCACGGATCACCAAAAGATGAATTACTTGCCTAATTGCCTTACCTGGTTGGCTCAAGATATTATGGTCCCCCACTTAATGACTTGCTCCACTTGGGCTCAAGTCAAAGAAGCATTGATCAAAGAATTTGGAAGTGAGCAGACACTATCTTTGCAAAAACAGGCCTTTATGGGTATACAGCCCCACAGAAATAAATCAATTAAGGACTTTGCTCATTGGTTCTATTGGGAAGCTCGAACTCTTGTAGCCTGTGGTTGGTTAAACTTAATTATGCAATAACCGCAGTTCTGTCAGCCTTTACTACTAGAACGCAAATGTAAGTTTATCTGATCAGTGCCAAAAAGAATTTCCAAAATCTTTTGGATATTACGGAGGCCTTATTGGAGTTGCCCCCTCAATTTTCCGAAAAACCCTGAGTTTATGAGTCTCCTAGACCTAGTCAGCCCAAAGTCTTTGCCATGCCTGAGAACACTAAAGCGATCCAGTGTAATTACTGTCATCGCTACTTTCATACTGAGTATCGTTGTTTTAAAAAGGAAGCAGATGAAAATCAGAAAAGAGATAAGACCAATAAGATTCTTCACCTTGATAATAATGTGAGTGCGCAGCAAGAACAGCAAAGTTCAATTGAGTGTAATAAAGATGACCATTATTCTTATTCCTTGCCCTCCTTATTGGTTTTATCCTCTCAGTTTGGAAGCACCATTACCCAATTTAATTTTGAGTAAATCACACTTTGCCAAGGCTATCATAGATACTGGATCCCCGGTGAATGTTGTCTCCTCCAAATTGGTCAAATGGATCAAGTTACCCCCCAATATTTTTTTATTATGAAGAATATGGCACTGCCAGCCCTCAAAGTACTCAGTCTAGGGGAGCTTTTTCATCCCTTTCTCTGAAAATCAGGAAATTAACCTTTACCATTCCAGCGATTGTGCTCGATAATTTGAGTTATGACCTACTCTTGGGAACTCAATGTTTACAATAATTTGATGGTATTATCAACTACCCTGACTCGTCATTGTCTCTCTTGGGGTATCGAGTTCCCTTACTTTTATCTGATCATGCTTCCACTTGACGTCAGTTATGTCTGCTAGAAGGAACTAAAAGGTCTTATTCACTTCAGCATCAGGTTGAAGATCCTCATGTAAAATTACCTCCTACTATGGGTGATATTGAAGAGGGAATGCCTATTTTTTCTCCTGAGAAATTATTTGTTCCACCAAAATCACAAGTGATCATAATACTTTTTTGCACTTTTTGATTCCCAAAGGGCATTTGCTACAAGTCCAGGGCACTGTCAATCCTTCTGCCAAAGAACTCTTGCCTTGTCCTGGAATATTGGATTATGCTTATTCAGGCTCTTTATCTGTCTTACTAGCAAATATTACTGATGTGCCAAAACTGGTAGATCAAGAGCACCCGATTGCTTAAGTCAAGCTGTTGCCCTTATCTAGTATCTATGATGTTAAACCATTGGGAGTTTACAAGACTTTGGATTGGTGAGTGATCAGGAAATCCTTACTGTGGGACCTGCTATCGGAAAAAAACTCTCTAAGGAACAGGAGAAACAAGTGCTTCAATTATTGGATGAATATTCTGACATTTTTGTCAGGCATACTTACGATTTTGGGAAGATGAAAGGTGTATTGCACACTGTTGAAACTGATCACCTTCCTATCCGAGCAAAGCCCTATTGTAAATCCAAAGTAGAAGAAGCCCAGTTACTAAGGAGTTGAATCAATTGCTGGAGGCTGGATTATTGAAACCCTCCAATAGTCCCTGGGCATCTCCATTGTTGTTGGTTAAGAAGAAAGATGGTTCTCGTCGAGTCATGATGTATTATCATCGATTGAATGCTATTACCCAATGGGACTGTTATCCCTTACCTAGGATTGATGATTCACTTAGATTGTTGGCTGGATCCACATATTTTTCGGCCATGGACCTAGCCAGTGAAGATTGGCAAATTGAACTGTCTCCAGAAGATCGTGCCAAGTGTGCCCTGATATTGAGTGAAGGGTTGTTTGAACCAACTCGCATGCCTCAAGGCCTAAGCAATTTTAGCAACTTTTCAAAGGGCCATGTACAGTATGCTCCGGGATTTAAAGCTTACTTGTGTTCTGGTATTTCTTGACAACATTACTGCGTTTTCCAAAACCTTTACTGAGCATTCAAACCATTTAAAAGAAGTTTTCGGCCAAATTTGGGGCTCTTTCTTAAAACTCAAGCCTATAAGTGCTCATTCTTTCAAAGGGAATGGACTTCTTAGGACATCATGTTTCAGCTAAAGGGATTTGACCCCTTGCGGACAAAGTTCAAGCCATCCAACAGATGCCTCCTCCCTCTTCTTTATGGGTTATTCAAGTCTTTCTCAGTATGTTTGGGCATTACCGGCAATTTATTCCCAACTTTGCTGATATGGCTGAACCCTTAATCTCATGGAATGCAAAAAGGAGTGTCTTTCGAGTGGGGATCAGCTCAAGAACAGTCTTTTAATTCTCTGCTTACCGCCCTGATGAAGGCACCTGTTCTGATTTACCCCCAATTTGATAAGCCTTTCTTTCTACATATGGATGCAAGCAATGTCGCTATTGGGGCTATTTTATCTCAGTGTGATGAAGAAAATAAGGATCATCCTGCTGCTTACTATAGCAAAACCTTGTCAAAGGCTGAACGAAATTATAGTGTTACTGAGCGGGAATGTTTAGCGTAATTTTGGCCATCAAGCACCTTTTGCCCTTTTTATATGGTACCCATTTCACCATTATTACCAACCATTCCTCTTTACGATGGCTGCAGAATATGAATGATTCTGATGGGAGGTTGGCCCATTGGGCTTTATGATTGCAAAATTACAATTTTTACATTGTTCATTGCTCAGGAGCTCAGCATCAAAATGCGGATGTGTTATCCTGACTACCTATTCTGACCTTGGAACTAGAAAAAAGAAGAACTCTTGTATAATCTTATTGAATGACCGGAATTATGGGATCAAGAGACTGAAGATGATTGAGCCTATCTAAAATCAATTACCATGGATACTATGATTCAAGATGGAGCTTTGTATAAGAAATTAAGTCTAAGTGGTTGCCCTTCCTACATCCCAACTCCAGGTTACAAGCTGTAATGGAAGGTCATGAACAAGTTGGTCATAGTGGCTTAAAGAAAACTCAAGAATGGTTGAAGACTTGATACTATTGGAACAACATGACCAAGTTCATTTGGGAGAATCTTGACTCATGTCTTACTTGCAAACATCATGGAACTACCAACCTTACTTATTAACATCAAGTCATTTCCCCAATTAAGGCGTTTGAAGTAGTCAGCATTGATGTTGTAGGGCCTTTTCCTCGAGGAGTGCATGGTCATCAGTATATCATTATGACTGTCAACCATTTGACCAAATGGGTTGAGTCCATTTCAATTGATACCCCTTTGGCTAATACTACAGCCTTATTCCTATATCAGCATATTATTTCCCAACATGGATGTCCAAAGGTCCTTATGTCAGATAATGGAACTAATTTCACCTCGCAGCTTATACAGGAGTTATCAAAGTTATTTAACACTACTCAGCGATTTGTTGTCCCATATAATCTATCCACAAATGGGGCATTGAACAAGTTAATGGTACCTTGGTCTTGATTTTAAGGAAAATGGCCTCTACTGATCCAACTCAGTGAAATTCTTATTTACCTAGTGCCTTGTTTGCTTATCAGATAAGCTATCACCACATTATCAAGATGCCCCCATTTAAGTGTATATATGGGCAGAATTCTTCAGTCCCTTCTAGTGTTCAGACTATCCTTGAAGAAAGCATCTCAGAAAATTCCGATTTAGTTATGAGAAATTTGGCTGATGAGATTATCTGCCTCCAGGATCAAGCAATGAATTCAATTGAAACCACCACTCAAATGGAGACTCTATGAAGCACTCAACATAAACCAGTCTTACCTGAATATCAGATTGGAGATTTTGTTAAGTATTATCATTCTTGGCCAGGCGGACACTGAAAAACTGGGAACTAATTGGTCTGGTCCTCATAGAGTTATATTTCAAAAAGGATTAGAATACTCAATTGTTCATACTGATACTGGTATTGTGGTAAATCGTATTGATCCTAGGTTTTTAAGAAGGCATCCTCCACCATGATCGAATCTTGAGGGGGGAAGTGTCAGGATTTCACTGAATTTGCATATCTCCAAAGAATCTCCTTCCATAATTCCCCTGGTATCATTGGAAGATGCAAGCAATCTATCACAATCTAACAAAGTTAATGATCAATAAGATCCTGATCAACTGATTGAAGATTTGATTGCGCAGAGATTAATTTACTCTGATAGATTACAAACTGTAAAAAAGCCTATAAAAATTTCCTCTTTTCAAAAATAAAAATTAGGTCAATTTTTAGCATGTAATTTCGCATTTAGTTTATCACTTTTTAAAGAATCCGCCTAGTGTAACTTTGAGGTTAAACCTGCCCCATTAGAAGTGCAATTCAAAAACTTCAAAACATCTACTTTTCTTAACGCTTTCCCTATTAAAAGAGCTGAGGGATTTAAATAGAGAATTTATTACCTGACTCTTCTTTTGACATCTTATTAGGAGCAATGTCAGTATCTAATGAATCAACCTTATTGAAAAATATTAAATTATGTAACTTCAGCAACCTAGTCGGGATCCAGCCCTGACTAGATAAAGACACCCCATGGGTTGGATTAAATAAGTGTGTCCTAACTCCTTTATGCAGCCCTGGCAGAATAGCTTTCTGATCTAGCAACCTGCTTCTGTAATGGATCTATTTACCCATTAATGGCAAGTTGCATCAGCCAGGCTAACCTTTAAGTTAAATACAAATTAAAGCGCTGTCAATACTTAAGTAACTCTGAATCACCTTAATCAATCAATGTCGAACTATCAATCCCCATAAGAATAGAAATCTTATATTTTTATTTAACTGAGGCAAGCCGACCAGGGGACAGGCATAACTGAAAGAATGAAATGACATGAAACCTGAACAGGGTCAACTCCGTAAAAGAAAGTTTTTCCACCTCCAGATCAGGACTCAAATTTTTCTGGTTACAACATGGGTAAGGTTTTCGTGTTATTAGACCTACTAACTGCCGATAGCTTCCTTTGGCTGGCACCCCAATCGATGTGTGAAGGGTGGGAATCAAACCCGCAACCTTCAGGTTGGTAGCCATATGCCCTTACTGACTCGCCTTCCACCCCCAATAGAAATCTTATATATATAAAAACCAATGATCAAAATCCTTACTAACATTGTTTAGGATTATTTCTAATGAGACATTGTTAGTCAACCAGCTTGGATTCTAATCTGGAGAAAGATCCAACTAATGTTTCATAAGGACACAGACTCAAACAATAGTTACTAATAATTGATAAATTTAACATCCCTAAAATCTGCGTATAAATAGAGAACCAAAATGGGATAAGGCATATTGGTCTTATAATCTGCCACAGTTGGATAGTATAGGCATTTTCAAAATCCTGACATACCATTTAGTAAAAGCTTTTCAGTTTCTTTGCTTGTGCATATGTGAACATAATAGAAGACACAAGGTGTAACTAAAATTGAAAATTGGGGTTAAAACATAGCTCTGATAAAATGGGGAGGTATCAGTGGAAATATGTGGATCAATTCACTATATGTGAGAATTACGTATGGGGCAAACATGAACCAGTTATCCTGTTCAGCGTTTATACATTTATGAAGTAACTTATCCAAAGCTTAATTCACCCTCTTCGTCTGTCCATCTAATTGAAGATGAAAAGCTATGGAACGGCAGGGAAAAATACCAATTATAGGCAAATGCTTCCAAAATTGGGCCATAACTTTTGGGCCACAGTCACTTATAATCTCTTTAAGTATAATATGCAAGCAGTAAACTTGATTGATAGATAAATGAAAGTTTGGATGAAAGTTTGGATGAAAGTGATGATAGTATGATTGGGGATAGATTACGCCATTTTGGTGAAGCATTCAACCAAAAAATAAAGCATCATATAACCAAGACGTTGGAAGTTCAAAAACAAAATCCACAATGATAGATGTCCAGGGGCCTTCAGCAGCATGAATTGTTACAAGGAGACCTAGACTTTTTGGCCACTGAATTTGGAGCTGTAGCAGGTAGGACAAGATTTGGTCAAATTATCCACATCTGAGGCGATGCTTTCGACTTTTTTAGAATTGAATAAGTTATGTGGTCTTGTCTTTGCCTAGGTCCCAGCAGGGGGCCATGAGCTTCCTGATAACTCTCCTCCATGAGAGTCAAAATGGAACCTACCAAATCCCTTGTTGATGTATGATTCTATAAGGAGTTGGTAATCTTTGCCAATGGTTTACTATTTCTTTCACATGCCTGCTTTATTTTTATATAGCCACAAAAAGGACCTAATATAAATGAACTCTATAGGAGGTTTCTTCTTCTTCAGTCCCAGGCTCCATAGCAAGTCGTTTGGGGTTTGGCGTGTGTATCTTCTTTTACTTATTCCTGCTATAACAATACTTGAATATTGTGAGCGTCAACTAGTGCAGGTCAGGTGAGATGGTAGGATTTAAGACAGGGAGTCAGGAAGAAAACTATATACTCTCTATGAAGTCATATCATCAGTTGGTTATTTAGAGAATTTCCAGAAATAAGGATTGATGAGGAGTAATTTTCTGAGATGCTTTCTAGTACATCAAGGATTTGTGGTCAGTGAGAATAGTGATAGGCCATCTAGACAATAACAGATGATGACTCCAGTGTTTGTACAGCCTTATCCACAGCGAGGAGATCCTTGTCAGATTTTATAGTTGAGCTCGTCTAAGGACATCTTCATTGAGAAGTAGGACATAAGGCGCTTTAAAAAAATTACCTTGATTTAACAAAGAAGATCCAATAGTAAAATTTGATGCATCAGCAGCAACAATGAAAGGATGGTTTCAAAGCTTCTTACTCTATGACAGGTCTTGAAAAATGGGCTTTATTGCTTTTGAGGTTGCATTATGTTCCTTATCCAACTAGGTCTTTTTTCCTGAAGCATATTATAGATGAGCAGCAATTAAAGACATCTGGGGGTGAATTTCTTAAAGAAGTTTTTATATACCCTTTAAAATATAGCCTTTATTAAGAGAGGTAGAGGTTGCATGATCACATGTGGCTGCTTTTTTGTCTAGAACAGCCATGTGCCTGATGAAAATAATGTTCTCTAAAATTTGACCTTGGTTTAGAAGAGCTCTCTTCTTCTCACTTTGATGATTAGTTTTGCTAGTGCCAAACTTATAAGATAAAATTTTGGCATGGGACTCTTTATCTGGTGGAAACTATAAAATTATTGATGTAGTTTTTTTAAAAAGATTATATGAAGTCGCTAAAAATCCATCTATGAGCCTTTGGAAACAAGCTGTACATTTATTTAAACCAAATAGTATACCATGAACCAGATAATGCCCTTATGAGGTTGGAAGTCAATCAACCATTGTTTGACTTCCTTAATGCGGATTCAGTTGAAGTCATTAATAGGTCTAATTTGCTGAGCACTCTCGCCTTTTCTAAGTAATGAGTGATTTGTTATTTTAGTAGCAATTGATGGGGCCCAAAAAAATTTTAGTGTAAAAATTCTATAGTTTATGCAAGGTCTCACAAAACCATTCGACTTTCTACAAACATAATGGTGAGCAATTAGGAAAAGTAAATTTAATAAGTGTCTCTTTGTCAAGCATATCATCTACACAAGCATCCAGTGTGACCTCCTTCCTCAATTTATAGTTATTAATTTGCGATGATATTTTGACCAGGTCAATTGTTAACTTCAACTCAAAGTTGATCTTGTGATAAGGTAATAATGAGAATTAGAGGCAGTTGGATAACTTTGTATCAGAGAAGATAAAAGAATACCAACCTTCCCACTACCATGAAAGAATAGATGCCTAGACCTAGAAAGGGAGTTAAAAAAATTTTCAATAAACTATAATGAAATATCAATAGTTGTAAAGCTCAAGTTGACAATAAGAAATATCTATTAAAGCAGCTTTTTTAATTAACTGAGGCAAGCCGATCAGGGGATGGACAATACCAAAACAGAAACTCCAAAAGCTAAACCATCCAAAAACATTAACCAACTGACTTAAACAAGTGTGGGAAACACAAAAATAACGAAAAACACCTACCAGGTGGCACAGTGGTGAGTCGCTTATCCCATCATGGTGGAGGAGGAGGGGGGATCAGGCAGATCGAAATCTTCATCCTCAGGATTAGCATTGAAAAAGCAGATCATTGCTGATATTAAAGGGTTTGGGGCATCTGCAGGATGATGGTTGAGGTGAGATAGGTAGTTGTTGAGATTGTTAATTTGGGCCTGAATAAAGGATACCATGAGTTTGGCCGCATGGTGTTCAGCTTGGTTGTGGGCATCAGGAAGTTGAGATAATTTTGTAATGCTTGTTCTGGTGATATGTGTAGATGGGGAAAATTCT